>JASVEL010005716.1:0-150905 GCA_032618575.1 Nicotiana noctiflora
GAGGAATATGTTACTTGATATAAAGTTGTGGCCACAACCTATGCCAGCCATTTCCATATTCTGTGATAGTGAGACTACAATGTGTGTTGCTCACAATAAAATATACAATGGGAAATCGAGACATATAAGCTTGAGACATGCTTATTTAAGAGAATTAATTATAAATGGAGCTATAGCTATAATATATGTGAGATCAAATAAGAATTTGGCTGATCCACTTACGAAGACAATAGGTAGAGACGTAGTACAACAAACTTGTAAAGGGATGGGGCTAAGACCCTTAAATTAAATGCAAGGAATGGGAACCCCACTTTGAGTTAGTATACATTCTAACAATATAAGTTCAATGGGTAATAACAAGTTTCTTGTATTGTTTAAGCATTGATCTCCTCTTTAGGAGCCCTAATTCTATTGTACTACTTACTGTTATGTGAGGAGTTAAGGAGTTGTTAAATGCTTGTTATAACAAGGGCATAAAGACAAACTCCAAAGTGCATACTTGTTACATGAAGAGGTTGATTAATCTTAATGGAATTATTAATGTTTGGAGTAACATGGACATAGTAACTAATTCCACCTATATGAATATTGAAGTGGTGCCGCTTCTAGCAAGATTTAAAGGGTTGATCTTGTAAATATTCATGAATTCAGGATGAGCACATGGCCGTAAACGTGCTAAAGCGAATACTGGATTTTCTAAGCTACTAGATAACGTTGTGTGTGTGGTACTTTCGGTTTTGGCATAAGGAGTTGTGGTTCAAATCTTAAGATACCAATAACTTCGTCAAAACTTTAAAATGCTTACACTAAAAGAAAGTTCAAATCTATATAAGATACTTTCTCTTATTCACAAGTGTTATGGAGTGAAATAACAAACTAGTGGGGGATTGTAGGATATTTTGTTATTTCACATGTTGGAAAGTGGGTAGTTCCCACATCGGAAGAGAAAAGACATATTTTCTGAAAAGGTTTGTTGAATAGTTGTGTCTATGTCTGTTTATGAAACAAGACATCTTTTCTGAAAAGTTTTGTTGATTGCCTATAAATACACAAGAATTTCCAACAAAGCAGTATATAAAATCACAAGTATTATTTAAGGCTTTGTTGTATCCTGAAGAGAATTGTTTTGTATTTCCCTAAATTAATATACAGGCGATAACTCTTTAAGGACAGTCGATTTTCACGCCTCAAAGCCATTTTTGTTTATTATTTTCTAACATAA
The DNA here is from genome assembly GCA_032618575.1 of Nicotiana noctiflora. NCBI lineage: Eukaryota > Viridiplantae > Streptophyta > Magnoliopsida > Solanales > Solanaceae > Nicotiana > Nicotiana noctiflora. The sequence continues at coordinate 1,223 of JASVEL010005716.1, forward strand.
ATACATTTTAAAAAATTATGCAATATAGTATTACTAATCTCATTATTACTATTACATTATATTTCGGATTATTCTTGTACGCCCTTAGGAAACGACCCCTTAGTGCCAATAATTGGAGAACTTCGCAGCTGGCTTTTCTTAAGTTTATTATTATTATTATTACTACCAAACAAAAGAAAGTTAAAAATAAGAAAAATAAAAAGAAAAAGAAAAAAAAGAGAGAGAGTAAAATAATATATGTGCGTGTGTATTCTGGAAGGCCAAAGAAGAAGTAGCTGAAAAAACAAAAATAAAGAAAGAAGAAAAGTAGCTGACTTCACGAGCTCCTCTGTTCTTTCTCTATAAACACACACACACACACAAAGACAGTATACTATAGCAATTAACACGTCTGCTAAATCAAAATGCTAAACAGAAGTGGAATCTGACCATTTACTTCGCTGTAGTAAGTACAGATTTCACGGGATTTGAGCTCATCCATCATCACTTGTTGTTGTTGCCGTCCCTGTCCGTCTTCAACTACCAACTATACTCATCTTGTGATTCATCTTCCTCCACGTAGGTGGCATTTCTAGTTCTATGATTTTTGTTGGTGGGTTTGATTTAAGATTAGGGTTTTATTTTCTTTGGTGATTGTGGGATTTTAGTTAATAAAATGGCAGAAGTAGCTTAGCTTGTTGAAGTTAAGAAGGAGAGCTTTATGGATCGAGTGGCAATGACAGTAGGAGCAGGAATGGACGTGCCGATCATGCACGATAGTGATAGATACGAGCTTGTAAAAGATATTGGTTCTGGGAATTTTGGAGTGGCAAGGCTTATGAGGGACAGGCAAACTAATGAGCTTGTTGCTGTTAAGTATATCGAGAGAGGTGAGAAGGTTAGTCTTTCACTTCCATTTCTATGTATTTTAATATTCTGGTTTGGCGCTAAAAGAATTACTAAATTTGTGATTTACCGGTAGTAATAGTTATCTTTTTAAGAAAAAGTTTGTAATTTGCTATGGTACTTTCAAGTTAAATTATTTCATGGCTGTTTCCTTGTCTCTGCCCACAAGAAAGGGTGGGGTGGTGGTGGGGGTTGCATCAAGTATAATGTGGAATATCATAGGAGATTCATATAGCTGATGCTAACTAGTTTTGGAGTGTGGTGTAGTTGATTGATTGATGTTTAGCTTTTGCATCCAGATTTGTGAACTTAAATGGAGTTAGATAACGGGTGTTTGTGAGATATAGAGATAGTTACCTTTTCCCATTGTAGGTTTAAAGAAGGTCAAACTCTCAGTTTATTTGGTTTTCACGCAAAATCTTGTGATTGTGTTTCACTTAACTTAAGCATTATCAGTTGGAGTACTAGGAAGAGACAACCAATGGAATATGGATAAAGGGGCTAATCGACTTTACACTTTCGTGGCTTTTCTTTTTTGGATTTGTGGGGACTCAATGTTTCTGTGTTTGTTTTTCTGCCATTTACGTTTACCTGTTTATCTAGTCATTTATTGATGTGTACCTTCTACACATTGCAGATTGATGAAAATGTAAAGAGGGAAATCATCAACCATAGATCATTGAGGCACCCTAACATAGTCAGATTCAAAGAGGTAATATTCATCTCAAAACTGTCTCTCAATAATGGTGTTGAAATTTGTATGATTCTCACTTATAAGTTATAACTAACCATGGGATTGTTTTTGTTTCAGGTCATATTGACACCAACTCATTTGGCTATAGTGATGGAATACGCAGCTGGAGGAGAACTGTTTGAGCGCATTTGCAATGCGGGCCGTTTCAGCGAGGATGAGGTATATATTTTAAAAGATTATTGTGGTTTTCACTTTGTCATGAATATATTCATAGGCTATTAGTTGTAAATTTCAGGCACGTTTTTTCTTCCAACAACTCATATCTGGGGTCAGCTATTGTCATGCCATGGTAGTTCACCATTCTCTGCCTTCAATGTGCATTGCCGATCTATAATTAGTTATAAAAAAAGAGTGAATTGACGATCTATTGGGTATTGTGAAAATTTTAATGGTTTGTTGCAATTGGTTGTTTATGAAGCAAGTATGCCACAGAGACTTGAAACTGGAGAATACATTATTGGATGGCAGCACTGCACCAAGGCTAAAGATTTGTGATTTTGGATATTCTAAGGTAACAAATTTTTTTTCTCTAATATTCTCTTAGACAATTGTGCCACAAGGCGACCTCCCCCTTCTGAAAGAAAAAAGAAGCACAACTTCTTGAGTATATCAATAAAACCAGTCCAAATAGGGTGAAAAGGATAGTCAGTATACATACTACACAGCAAACGAGCTTGGCATTTTGGTATAGGTTTTTTTTTTCATGATTGACTAGGTGAGGTGTAGTTGTTGTTGTATATGTGCTGCTATACCGCAATCCCACGATGTGTTTGCTACTTTTTTCTTCTCTCCCTGGCTTCTCCTCTATTCTTATGTCCTTCATGTTTTATTGACCATCATTTGACTGTCGGTGTTTGCAGTCCTCAGTGTTGCATTCACAACCAAAGTCAACTGTTGGTACACCTGCATATATTGCTCCTGAAGTGTTATTGAAGAAAGAATATGATGGGAAGGTAAATCTTTTTCCATTTAATTTTTCAGAGCCGATGGTTACTTGTGTTATAGTTTGGTCAAGTGGTGTGGTTGGCAGATGAAGTGCTGCTAAGCTCGTCTTCCTGAAAGCAATTATTAATTGTCTATTTTGCCTACTCTCCTTGATGAAGATCATAAATAGGTTTTATGTCTGATTACTGCTATGGGAAGTTTGATAAATTAGGAATGACAATCCTCGTCCTCATCCCCTGCACTGATGTCCATAACCAGGGCTCCATTTTCAAGGTTCCCTTTTCTCTATGTTGAGTTTGGAAGACATTATTTGTACGTCCCATCAGGAGAGTGTGGCACAGCAATGGCCCCAAAGCTGGATTGTTTTAATGATTTTCTGTCCCTGCAACAGTTGTGAGACCTTACTGGCAGATTTTTTTGGTGGACAAACAACTTTTTGTGTAAATTTATAAGTACCTTGCAGTTAAAAAAAAACTACTTTGAAACCCCTATTTCATTTATGCTCTAATGCATAGTGTCAAAAAAAGAAAAAAGTCTTGAGTTGGTCTGTGCAGAATGAAAATAGCTTTTAGACAAGGCTGTTGTGTAGAGAAAGAACCATGATAGAACATTTTGAGATGTGGATCGTATGTGTGTTACAATACTGGGAAGTTGGTTTAGGAAACTTGGTGGTGTGTGAGGACTTTTCATCTTATGCAGGATCCTATATATTAATTTATTAGAAAGGCTGCAAAAAGTTTATTCCATAACATTTGTCAGATGTCAATGCACCGTCTACAATTGGAATAAACCCACTTCTACTTTAGTTCTAGATCATGTACGTTTAAACTAATGGATAATTTAACTATTTTTAAATTCATCCTATTTGATTTAAGGAAAAGAAAAGAAAAGAAAATTATGTAGCAGCTTAGAATTAGGTAGTTGTTGCGGAATTGGATTGTTTCACAGTGAATGCATTAAGTTCCAGAAGTCCTTGTAGATATGAGCGGAAAATAGCTGGTTTGTTGTTAAAGTTCAGGTCAACCAATTATACCCTTATAACCTTATTTGATGTTCCTCTTTTACCGGAGATGTACGTGTCGTTCTTTCAAGATATACTCTCACCGTGATGTACGAAGTAAATTGTTTCTTTTCATTTCTTAACAGTGCCTTAGCTATTTTGCTTGTATATGTAACTACTTAACAATGCTTTCCTAAACTTATTTTCCAAGCATTATCTGAAGGTACCAGAAAACTTTCCATCTTGTTATGGTTTTCATGGCTTAACCTTCCATTTGTGAATTATCTTATTTGCTTTCTTTGTGCCTGATGTTCTTTTAGATGTTTTCTTCATTATCTCAAAATATTGCAGATTGCAGATGTCTGGTCTTGTGGGGTGACTTTGTATGTCATGCTGGTAGGAGCATACCCTTTTGAAGACCCGGAAGAGCCTAAAAATTTTCGCAAGACAATACAGGTAACTTCTTATGCTCTATTGTTACTGCAATACTCTCTTTATTTGTCTTATTGGCTCATGGCATTTTCTGTTCCACAGAGAATCTTGAACGTACAGTATTCAATTCCAGATTATGTACATATCTCTCCAGAATGTCGTCATCTAATCTCAAGGATTTTTGTTGCTGATCCTGCAAAGGTAATCTTATCCACAAATAACTGATTTTCTTCCCTCATTTCTGTCTCAAAACATAATTTGAGGTCTTTCTAATTACTGTCGACTGTGGTGTTGTAGTACTTATGTGCATGATTCATCATTGTTTGGACTTCAATGCTCTCTCTATCAGGAAAATCTTGGACTCAGGTCCCTGTTTTTTAGTCCTCTGTGGTTTCTTCATTTTGTTAAATTATCTTTCCTTTTTCCCAACCCCTTTATTTCGATTCTTATGCGAGGGTCCTTTCTTTTGCTTGTTAAGTTTCATGGTGAAGGAAATAGTATGCTTGTGCTGTTGTGATATTATCTTTTATCTTTGTTTCCAATTAGTATATATTTAGTTTTGATTTCGTGATGCTACTACCATTTTGCACTGCAACAGAGGATAACGATCCCCGAGATCAAGAACCATGAATGGTTCTTGAGGAACCTTCCTGCAGATCTCATGGATGATAATATGACAAACAATCAGTTTGAGGAGCCAGAACAACGTATGCAGAGCATTGACGAAATTATGCAGATAATAACTGAGGCCACCATTCCTGCTGCTGGGACCAACAGCCTTAATCATTACCTTACTGGTAGCTTGGACATTGATGATGAGATGGAAGAAGACTTGGAGAGTGACCCTGACCTTGATATTGATAGCAGCGGAGAGATTGTCTATGCAATGTAAATGATTTGCGCATAGTGCATACTAAATTTATGGATCAAACGGAAGCCGATTGTTGTAGGTCTTATTATCTAGTCTACCTTTTGGTTTTCATTAGTTGCTTATCAAATGCAGTTCACAGCAATTCAGGCTTTCCTCTCTTTGTTATCTCTCAATGTTTTTGTTGCTGTTGTTATATTACTTGATTTCCCTTTTAAACTGTGTACTTGTAAGCTGCCATGTTACATTACTTTTTTTTCTTTTCTTTTCAAAGTAGTATGTATGGTTGTGGTATCAACTGAATCTTGCATGTTTCTGGCACTCTTCTGCTAAATGTTTTTGCAATTTATTTTGCATTATTCGATAGTGTCCTGTGCTCATTTCCTGTTAAAGCTAACTCTTTTTCTTGTCCTGAAATTGAGTAGGTTCCCATTGGCATGTGATGGAGAGAATGTAAAGTGAATCAATTTTGAATAGAACCAAAATATAGCTATAAATTCTTTAAGGTGAAGAAAAAATAAAGCCAAAATTTATGAAAAGTAAAAGAAAAAGTAAAGAGGAAAGGTATTAGTTTTAGGTTAATGCATTTCTATGATAATAATATGAAGTTTTATGTTAGTTGAAAGGACTTGACAATGTTATTTACAACATTTCCAAATTAACGATAAAATGAGGTGTTGTTCTTTTATTAATCATTAATTTATTACTACAAACTAAAGCTAACTCAAATGGACCTACCAGAGCTTAGCGCTCTCCTTTTTTAATTTATCTATTTATTATTTAATTATAGTTGAACATTCAACTATGTAGTTAAGTTTAAACACTCTTAATTGGATAGAGACGGTACATTTCTGTTTTACAAGATGAAGTTTGTCTACAAACTTAGCATTGGAGTTAGCACAATAAATAATATTTGTATCCAAGTACCCAGTTAAACAGTGATCTTTAAAAAAGTAAAACTACTTTCGTATGCCTTTTCACTTTGTAGGCTCTAGCGGGCAAATGTCATCCCTACAAACATCATTGATCGGGCATGACAGGTTTTGAGGCCAATACAGTATCAAGTTAGTCTAGTTTTCCCTTCACCTCTATTTTGCATGGAGCTAACCCATCTCGAGCATTTAACAAAGTTATATCGGTTCCAATGGTGTCTACAAATATGAAAGTTTTAAATTATCAGCCAATAGATCATTACACGTTTACAACAATGAATTAAAACCTTCATCATGCAAAGAAACATCCTACTTATGGTGCTTGTTAATTGAACTTCTCCAAGAAGTACACAAATGATATAGCTATAACAAATTTAGTGCAATCCTGTGGGATTCGGAAAGGGTAATGTGTATACTGACCTTACCTTCAAGAAGGCAGAAAGATTGATTCTGGTAGACCCTCGATTTATAAAAGATTAAATAAAAAGGGTAACACAAGCAAACCAATTGCAAAGCACAAATAAGCATTGATGTAAATTCACGAGTTCCCTCTTATGGCCTACCGATCAAATTTTGTCGAATTTAGCTAATACCGACATTGAAATTAGAAATAATAGTCACAATTAATTTAAATCAAAATAAAAACAATGATGTTTCATTTTTTATATTTCAGATAGGGGATTTTACTTGTAACAATACTAATTAAAGTACTTACCTTTTTGTTATATTCACATTAGTTATTATTGCAACAATTAATATCTTATTTAAAACTTGATGATGATAATGATTTAGATTTTGAACTTGTAAAAATTTTGAGGGCTCCAACACCAAATTCAAAGTTGGTCCCTTCTCCCAAATGAAGCATCTAAATTTGGATAATCTATTTTAGTTTAATTCTTGAAGCCTATTGTATACTTTTAATCCCTTAGAGGTCTTAGACATGCATAGTAAAAGGAGGCGCAGGGTAGTTCAGCAAGATGTTGCATAAACTATTACCTCATTTTGAGTTTCACAAGCCTATCAACTTTCCTAGTCGCCCTTCACATACTTAATGTTCTAGAACTTGTTAAGGTTTTGTTACGACTTTTATGCATGACATTTTTGTGATAACATCTTAACATATAATTAAACATACATGATTTGGGATAACAAGCTTTTTCACTTCAATCTTTTTCCTAATCAGCTCTTTTTCTCGCCAACTTAATGGAACTTCTAAAGCTTCAACCTAGTAAAAATTCAGTACAACAGAATATACTTCTAAAAAAAAAACCTTACTATATATTTTCAACAGCAAAAACTATCAATTACTGAAAATTTTATTGAGCATAAGAGACACCAAGTCCAAGCAAGCTCTTATTTTCTTTTATAAGCATAGAACTTTTAGCTCTACATGTGTTTTACTTTTTCTTCAGCAAGTGAGACTCTAGATATCAGAATACGAAAAGTCATAGCAGTTAAATAAAAAAAAAACAAAAAATAGTTGAAAAGAAATTACAAAGCTAAATATAATACCTTATTGGATAGGATAATCTTTAAAATTCACATAAAAATGACTACCAACATAATAAAATAATCTTTTATGAGTAATTTACTGTTGAAATAGTCCATCAAAAAAGTTAACTTTTCTGAGGTATCACTCTTCAACAACATTAAATAAGATTGAGGGAAATCTCAAAATACAATAAGCTGAACATATGACCTACTTTTGAGAACATAACATAATGCATCTGACACTAGTAGCCATTACCTGAGGTACTTGAGAAGAGAGCCTTCAGGATAGAGGTTGGAGTATAGCCACATTTAATATGAAATTAATTGAGAAGTTTCTTCTAGAAAATATATTCTAAAGGAATTTGTCTGACGGAGTTATGAGGAATCAAATATAACATAGACTCAATTACTCAATAATAAATTTTCTAACATTGAACGATAAGAGTCTAACAAAATGGGGGATTCATTTTCAGTTAATACCAAATCACAAATTTTGAAAGTCATGTTTAAAGATAGGTCAAACAATAAGAAGTTCTATTTGAGAGCTCAAATTTATCAGAGAGTTTAGTCGAAAGAAAGAAAAAAAAGGCTTAACAAACTCTTAATCGGAAGCTATAGAAGGCCTTTCAAAACATAATAGAAATGAAACGTCATTGTTACTTGAACATGAAAGTATTAATCGACAAGGTCCAAATAATTAGACCCTAGCACATTCACATGTCAATAGATATTATTCCCATTATTGAAGATATAGCATTCAAATTTACCTTACAATAATTTCATTTCCTATTCAAACTCCCTTCAATGAAAAGCAATAAAGAAGTTACTGCTATTAATTGTTGGCTAACCTATCCTTTTGAGTAAAAGAAAAACCATGCATATCCAAGTTGTGGTGAAAGAAACAACGTAGTAATTTTATGGAGTATTAAATTATTGTCATTTGCATTCCGGTACTAATATACTAGTGTTTGTAACATCTGGGTTAACAACACTCGGTTTCAGAGAAATTTTTTATTCATGAACGAAAAGCATAAACATAGTCTTAGATAATTTTCAAACTAAGGATTAAATGACGAAAATATAAATTCAAGCTTAACAAATAGATGAAGCATCCAAAACAAATCAGATTTTGTCAAGTGTTAATGTTAGTAAATAGACTTCAAAAGAGAGCAAAGATTCCCCTTAATTTTGTTTATACAGTGAATAATACAAATTGCTAAACCTCAAAGCTTTGTTTCAAGAAACTACCTGGTACAACAGAGTTTGCTAGCCTGACTATATGAAATACTGCTGTGTATTTGACATACTTCCCACGCTCTCTTAATCTTCCCCTGCAATTATATATAGCATAAAGGAAAAAGTTTAAAACAAAGAGGTGTTAGAAGAAAACTCAAAATTAGCTAATTCCAGGTAGAGGAGACGATATTGGCCTATATAATCTGAAAAAATATAACTATATATGTTATCTATTTTCACACATCTGAAAGAGTATTCTCTGTGAAAGTGTGAAGGAGACCTTTTTTTTATCGAAGAAGAAGAACATGAGTAAAAGAGTTGGAAGGGTGTATTTGACATATCTGAAATGACGGGTTTGCCCTTAGTCGACCATGATGGCTTTTTTATATAATAGATATACAAGAAAATTAGTATATTTTTATTCATTAAAAATGTTATTAATAAACAGAAGAAAATATAAAATTTTAAATCAATTGTAACCTTGTGGCAAAAAAAGCCCCAACATGAAAAGTAAAATTAATTGCAACTTGAGAAAATATTGCAACTTTCTTTGAAATGACATTTAATGCATTCCTAATTGATAAGTTCAGCTGCTACCAACTACCAATTCAAGAAGCCCACCACTGTTGAAGCCACCAACCCATTCTAGCAGTCATCATTGTTGAAGCCTCCATTGTTGAATGAAGAATTTAACTAATCTTTAAGGCTATAGATAGAGCTTTATGTTTTACACAGAGATATCAATCCAGAGAGATTGAAATACAATCCAGGAAGAGATTGTGAGAACAAAAAAAGAGTTTGGTGAGATTTTTTTTGTAGAGAGAAATTCTTGGTGTAAATTATCTGTAATTCTATTCTTATGAAATAAAGTTATTTTTCCACCCAAATAATCTTCATATTGATTAGAGAATCACAACAAGTGGTATCAGAGCCTTCGATTCTATGTTCATCGAGAATATTGGAACATGAAAATTTCAACCCAGATTTACGTTTTTCGAAAATGTGATCTTCGCTGTGTTTTGATCATTTCATTAGATTCCTTGCGTCGATACGAATTCAACGCAATTTTTCAGAGGCAAAACAAAGCTAAAACGAAGAAGTTATGACAATGTAAAGCTTTGTTGTCCAAGGAAGAAGATGATGAATAGTAATCGCCTAGTCAATGCCACATCATCACCGAGTCAGCATCTAGTCAGTGCCCAGTCATCATAAATTTAAGAATAACCCCTGAGGTTACTGAAATTATAAATCTGCCCCAAAAGTTCAGTAAATTTTCAATTTAACCCTAATAGTTTGGTGTTGTGATGACCTAACCCGTTGTCTCAGGTATTACCACCCCGTTTCTCTCTTATTGTGCTGCATAATATTTCATTACCGGTATTGGGTGCGTTAGAATTTGATCGGAGTAATTTTATTAAGAAATGAGTCAATTAACCTATTTTAAGAAAACTTAAGTTTAAAAAGTTTAAGACAAGAGGGGTTGCTCTGATGGTAAGCAACCCCCACTTCCAACCGAGAGGTTGTGAGTTCGAGTCTCCCCAAGAGCAAGGTGGGAAGTTCTTGGAGAGAAGGATGCCGGGGGTCTATTTGGAAACAGCCTCTCTACCCCAGGGTAGGGGTAAGGTCCTGCGTACACACTACCCTCCCCAGACCCCACTAAGTGGGATTATACCGGGTTGTTGTTGTTGTTGTTGTTAAGTTTAAAAAGTCAACCGGATATTGACTTATGAGTTAGAGGACTCGGAATTGAATTTCGATGATTCAGTTAGCTCCATGTGATTATGTAAGGCTTAGGAGTGCAATCGAAAGTAATTTTGGAGGTCCGGTGAAGAGATTAGCCTATTTTGGCAAAATTAGTATTTTGGCGATTTCCGGTTGATAAGTGATATTTTGATCTGGGAGTCAGAATGGAATTTTGAGAGTTGTACTAGCTTCGTTAGGTGATTTGGACTTGACTGAAAAATTTTAGGTCATTCGGACATCGTTTGGTTGTGTTTCGGATTGAATGTGTGTTTTGGAAGAACTTGCTAAATTTAGGCTTGAGTTCGATGTGTTTTAATGGGTTTAGCATTGTTTGACGTGTTTTGATGATTGGAACAAATTTGAATAAGGTTATAGGACGTGTTGGTACTTTTGGTTGAGGTCCAGGGGGCCTCGGGGTGATTTCGGATAGCTAACGAGCAATTTCGAGTTGGTAAAATGCACCAGAAAAAAAATTGCAAAAATATTGGCCTTCGCGATCGTGTGGGTTCAGACGCGATCGCATAATATTGAAAGGATAGGGATTTGACCTTTGCATTCGCATTAGTCGGACCGCGTTCGCGGAGGGTTGGGAGTTCTTGCTTCGCGATCACGTGAAGCCGATCGCGTTCGCGTATAAGAAATTGAGGGCCAGTGGTTTGCTCTCCGCGTTTGTAGCATTAGAGACGCGATCGCATAGCTCTGGAATTTATAGCATCGCGATCGCGTAGAAGGATTTGAAGGCTATGGATTTTTGTACTTCGCGATCGTGTGACCTGGGTCGCGATCACGATGAAGGACTGTCAGAGACTAGACGGAATGGTTTATAACATTTCATCCACGGACCAAACCCATTTCTCACCATTTTTTAGCGAGCTTTGAGAGCTTTAGACAGGAATTGAAGGGGTTTCGACTAGGAATCGTTGGAGGTAAGTTTTATGAGTTAAATACATATTTTTATTGAAGAATCATGCTTGAAATTCATGAAAACATAGCAAAATTATAAGAAATTAGGGCTTGGAGCAAAAGTTCTAAATTTGGGATTTGAGGGGCCATTTGTGGTCCGAGTTGCTAGTTCTTGGTATGTACGGACTCGTGGCAAGACGAATATTTCAAAAATGTAACTTTCGTAATTTTTTGGAATGTGAGCCCGACGCTCGGGTTTTACCAATTTCGTGTTTCTGAGTATTTTTTGAGTTCTTTCGATTAGGTTATGTCCCATTAGCAATTATGATGTATTCTTATGATTTTGGATAGATTGGGTGCGTGTGGAGGCCGGTTTAAGGAGCAAGGGCATCGCGGGCTAGAGTTTTTGCCGTTTCGAGGTGGGTAATATTTGTAAATAATGTCCTGAGAGTTTGAAACCCCAGACTTGCACATCATAGTGCTATATTGAGGTGACTTGCACGCGTGATAACATGCGTGGGGTAGATCACCATTGGGGATTCTGACTTGGTCCGTCCCACTTAATAAAAATACTACTAAATTGCTTGAGTTGAATTGATATCCTGTTAAAGGTATTAGTTGTCATGATTTGGGCTGATTGTCATGTTTTGGGCTTCGCGCCGAATATTTGAATCCTTCGGGGATCAAGATCCCTTTTTTGCAATACTGTGCATATTTCTATTTCAGACCAGGGTTTGAAAATATTATTTTGCAAACTTAGCCATCTTCTAAGATTTGAAAATTTAATTGATATTTTACTGATATTTTTGCTGTGAACTACTATGTGACTAGTGCCCAAGGGGCTTATGTGCATTCATGACTATTCATGGATCGGGCTACACGCCGCAGCGGGAGTGACAATTATATTACGCTTGGGCTATAGGAGCCCTCTAGAGTCTGAACCCCCCACAGTGAGCGCCAGGCGTCCAAATGGATCGGGCTATGCGTCATAGTGGTCATGTGCATTGCACTACATTCATTCATAGGTTGTTGTTTGTACTACGTGGCATGTCATTTAGCACTCATATATATTATTGGCATGCATGTATTACTTAGCTTGTTGACAAGACACTTCGGTGTAAATTGTTAAATGAGTGCTGATCCCGAGAGGCTGATTTGTGTGCAGACTTGAACTACTTGATGTTGTTGTCATATGCTTAACTGTTAAAAAGGAAAGAAAGAGATGTTTTCAAAAGAGGTTTTTTGTTATACTGAGCCAGATGTCTTTCATGGAACTACTGCTGTCTAATATGTGTTGTAATGTATTTTATAGCATGAGGTAGTGCTCTTGCGTGATTTCCTTCTTCTCAGCATTATTTACTTTTATTACCGCTGAGTTGGAAGTACTCACTTTACTCCTTGTACCGTGTGTGCAGATTCAGATATTTTGGGAGCTTAGCTGAGCTCGTTACTATTTTAGAGTGTTTTTGGAGTTGTCGAGGTAGCTGGCTGACGTCCGCAGGACCCGACTCCTTCCCTATCTCTTTATTATTTTCCACAGTTTTGATCATTTGTAGTATGGAGTTTTATTACTATGTATTGTTAGAGGCTCTGGACTTATGACCCCCAGGTTTTTGAGAGATTATTCAGTTAAGTTTGTAGCTTTGTTAATAATAATATTCAAATAATTGGTTCGAGCTTCATGCTCGGGTTGAGATTGTAAATGGTTGGGCTTGCCTAGCAGTTGTATTGGACGCCATCACAATCGGGTTTAAGGTCATGACCGTATCATAGCCTAATTTACTAGGCCTCATGAGTCATGAGCCGGTTAGTAGAGTCTTGCGGATCGATACAGAGACATTTGAATTTATGCTCGAAAGGCTGCTGAACCTTTAGGAAACACTTCACTTTCTTGGAATTCTTATCGTGTGTACTTGATTCAGCTTGATATATAATTCTTGAAATTCCTTCAACATGTCTGTATGCGCACACGAGCGCTCAGTATTATAAGTGCCTTGATAGCTTTTGATTCCCTGATCAAGGGGCGATATGTATTCTTTGTAAGTTTCACGTTAGGCCAGTCTGAAGGACTTGTGGCCGAATCTTTGTCTATGGCTTGAGCATCAAGGTGCTAATTTTACGAGCTGGTATTATGAACTTATATGTTTAGTATTATCCCTAATTGTGGGAATGGCTAGATAGCTATGTAATGAGTATGTTGGTACTGTGTAGTGCGTATGACAATGAAAGGTATACAAAAATACGAACTAAAGGTAAAGCTAATGGGTAATTGGCTTATGAGGGGAAACCATTTGTCATATTAGTTAGATAAGTCTGGGAGCTGAGATCGCTTCTGTAAATATATTATGACGAAATCATTGAGTCAAGGGGACCACCTTGAAGGTCAAAAAAATTAAAGAAAAAATATATTTTTACTCGATTGAATAGCCCAATAATGGAGGATTGAAAGGTATTTCCTGTGTGTTATGATTCGAATAGGTGCAACCCACGTACGTGTGTCAATTTTGATAATATAATACGTTTAGTATTGAGATTAATGTTGTTGATATACATTGTGATATTTTGTCGAGGTGTGGACGTGTTGTTAGGATGGTTTTGGTGATTCTATGGCATGTGGATAGGCCCAACTACAAAGGAAACTCTGCCGAAATTTTCGAAAAATTTGGGACTTAATAAAAAATTTGTCACCTAAAGAGTGGGCTTAACTGTTGTGTGAATGAATGCAAGAATTACATAAGGGTTAAAATTTCTGATGATTCGTGTCCCCACAAGCTTGTGAAAGAGTGAGTTTAATCTCACCATGATATTATGACATCAATAGAGTATATGTGTTGTGATGTATTTGGCTTCGAGCTAAGTTGGGGAGGTTGCCATTGATTAGTTGATTGCACAGTTATGTACTATGTTAGTGTTGTCTTAAAGTATACTAGAGAACCAGTTCTGGTTGCAGAAATTAAGCCGATAATAGCACGAGTGAAGCAAGATTTTGACAAAGGTTATATGGTACCTTCGTAGAGGTGAGAAAATACTAGGATGTCTTGAGCTGTTGTGGATAAAGAATGCTCAGTGTATTGATGAGAAAAATGTTTGATGGTATTTGAATGAGATCATATTCTGCGATGTCAGGCTGCTAATAAGGTACGAACGGTTCTGTTTGTTAAGTCTGGTAATTGTAGTTTGGATAAGAGTGGATGACTCTTGGGAATGGGTTAATGTGTTCAAGATTTTACACGTAATAATCATGTGTTTTAAGGTTGCGTATGTGACTAAAGACAATTTTTTCAATAGAAAAGGTCAAGACTAGTGGTATTTTGTGTTAAAAACGAGATCCTAAATATCAGTATGAGGAAAGTAGTGGTAACGAATTTAGATTCGCAGGAAATGCTTCAAAACAAAGTATTCTGGAATGCGGTAATTCTGGAAGACATTAAGAAAGTAATCAGTGGCCTATGAGTCTTAGACAATGTGGTCTTATATTTGAATCTCCTGTGGTGAGCCTGAATTGAGGCATTATAATTGTCACACCTCCCTTTTTTCACACATAACGAAAATGTGTATGGTGTTTAATACTACACCCCGAGAAGGGATATAATAATGATCAGGGAAGGAGTTTTTCCACTTAAAGGACAGTCGGAACGAGATCGATTTATTTAATTATTCAGAGTTGCCACTTCGGAAAATAATGGTGTCCCAAGTCACCGGTTTAATCTCGAACCGAGGAAATTTATGACTCTGTAATATAGTCTGCGAAACTAGAAACCTGGATAAGGAATTCTGTTAACCCGGGAGAAGGTGTTAGGCACTCCCGGATTCCGTGGTTTTAGCACGGTCGCTCAACTGCAATTTTTCCTTTTATCTGATTTCTTTATATATTTCAATTAGGTGCTTTTAGTGTTCCACTTTTCAATTTTAGAAGAATTTCAGCGTAACGAAAACACATTTTGAGTCACACCACAACCAGTACGCCTGTGACTTTAATGCATTTCAGTTTCGCCGAGAGTAAGATTTGGGTCACATAAATGCGCACCCGTGATTAGGAAGGTATTATTATTAACTAACGCACCTAAAGTAATTTCGCGTTTGTACTTTGCGAGGGCCATGAAATTTGCTAAATGACACGTCTCGAATTCTAAGGACAAAACAAGATTAATCAAATGAGGGCCATATGAGCTTTGTGAAAATCAATCTCTAAAGAAACCTGAGTAGGCTTAGATAACAGGCAATGTATAACTGTATGCTATTTAATAATACCATATTTAACCGTATTGCTGGGAAATTATACCGATGGAAAGCTTTAAAGCTTATACGATCAAGTGTGAGCTCAAACAAAGAAGCACAAGCTCGTTTCGTATCTTCAGTAAACAAACTCAAACCAACTCTAAAAGGAAATAGCTTTAATCTCACTCTCTACATCAATGGAATGGGGAATGCTTGGCAGAAGACTCAATCTCATTAACAACCTAAAACACACATAATCATAAGTTCCAATTTCAATCAATCATAACCAATACGACTACAGTAACACGACAATGCGATTTGCACCAAACTTAACGAGCAAGGGAACTCGAATGACAAAATGACCTTTTAAAATAACTACCAGACCAACAACCGTGAAGATTACTATGTCGAAAAGATCTTCCACAACCAAATATAAACATGTATACTACAACAATCAGATCTGATAGTTAAAATATCATATTTCATGAAATCCAAAATACCTATTAGGACATCAATTTAGATATTCATTCATATCAAGAGATGAAATACATATGAAACTTACATACCTCACTGCAACAATATAACCCAAATCTATCCGAATGAAACTGAAATGGAAAGCTAAATCCCGAAATATTCACCGGGATGCTCAACAGCAACTCGGACAGCAGCAAACAAGCGAAACAACCACAGTAATTGGACGATTCCAGCCCGATTAAACCTTAAAACTTTCAGAAAATACAGTGTAATGAACAACAGCTATGTTTTCCCCTTTTACTCTTCTCGTATGATTTTCTCTATAGAGTCGGCGCTAAAAGTAGTATTATTATTATTATTTGTGTAAAATGAGTATCTGAATAAGCAAAGGAAATTGTTGACAAAGAAGAACAAGTTCTGCGGGAATGGAAAGGGAGTAGTACTAGATTATGATAAAGTAGGAGAAGCAATCAAATGGCTTACACGGTACTGAGACTTTCTGAATAGGCCACGAACAAAAATTAACATGGCGTGAGCATACAAATACAAAAGTAGAGCTTCAGTAATTGACTCCCTTCATTGCTACCCAACACACTCGTCTTAAGGTATGGGTGTGAATAGGGGCCGCTTCTGCTGCTGTTCATGAGGTGTAGAAAGAGTTGAAGTTCAGCAGGGGATTGTTTGGGATCTGTGTGTGTTCGTGGCTGTAGCTTTTTTTTTCCAGTCGGAGTGAGAAATCAGAGATAGGGAGCTTGGGGAGGTCTCCTTTGTATTTTTTGCGCCTCCCTCTTTTTTGTGTGCCGGGTGAAGGATCTCCCTTCTCTTTTATGTCTAGGTATTTTTATAGGTCTAAGTCTAGGTTTTAATAAGAAGGGTATGGGCTAATTGATGGGCTTTGGGTGTTTGGCCTAGGCAAAATTAAGGAAAAATGGCCCAATTCGGGTCTTTTATCAAGACAACCCACTTATTTTATTTATTTTGTAATTGTTTTTTTTAGTTATTTTTCTAATTTTATTAAAATGCTTGGCACTAAAATCTATTTCCTATCCATTAGTAAAAATGCAAACTAAAACATATTTAAACTAAAAATGCAAGATGGACCATTTTTGTTATTTTCTTTACATTTTGTTCTAAAACAAATTGATACTAAAAAATGTGAAATTAAATTCCTAAATGCAAATGCATATTTTTTGTATTATTTTTTTATATGAATTTTCATGCAACTAATTAATACGCAAAATTGTAAAAAATAAAGAAAAATTGTTTATTTTGAATTTTATGGTAATAACTCATATATAGGGTAAAAATACGTGCTCACAATAATGCTACAACAAGAGAGAATATCAAATTAATGATGAATCATGAAGGAAATTGGGTAAATGGAATAGCTTGATAATAAACGGAATCGGTATGGTAAGGGTATGATTAATTCTTTGTATATGTTCGACGTAATGGGATTCTACGGACAATTTGCAGCAAAGCTCTTGAGTGCTGGCAGTTGCTTATCTTGGTTTAGATAAAATGATTCAGTCCTGGTAGTTTAGTTTGTACAACTGGAGTGGGTAGAAATGTTCTTGTTGGGTTTTACCGTGGTTTGGAGATGAATATATTTTTATGGGTATGCAAAGCATGAAGTGTGTAATAAATTCCTTCTAAATGGGATCAATGAAAGTTCATGACTAGTTGAATGCATCGATGTCTACGGCGCGTACGCGAGATAAAAGTTCTCATGTATCCTAGTGTGTTAGGGTGAACACAGTATGTTGTGGAGAATTGTGAGTTGCGTGTTGAAGGTTTCAGTTTAGTTTATATGGAAAGTCATTAAATTCTTAAGAAGCACGGGCAGCTGCAGGTGAGTAAATAATCGATCTTCAGATAATTAGGGTAAATAGTCCTCATATGGCCAATGAAATGGTGTTGCTAATCATAGTGATTTTACGAGGGTATATGTTTCAGGAAAAAGGGCAATGTGATTAATTTGATAGCACTTCGGTAGCGTTGCAGCATTATCTTGATAGATCGACTGTTGATATTCGAGTTGTTGATGGCTCAGGGAAGTTTTAGAATATCTCTCGTTGAATGAATGGATACTTGATACGTGATATGTATTCATACAATGAAATTTGGGATCTGGTATAGTGATTCGTGGGTTATATAGAGTTGAAGACTGGGAGTTCTCAGATACAGCCTATGTAGTGGATGTAAATCATGTGTATCATCACTGTTTAGCGGTTATAGGAAATGGGAGGTCAGAATGGATCTTTCTTTGTTTGGTATATTAGATTTTTGTTATGATATTGGATTGTATATTGTGTTATCTCGGAGTTAGTTATTCTAGATTATTGTGCTGGGATTATGTCGGAGAATGCCACAGGTTGCATGGAGAGGTGTATCGGACTATGTTCTAGTAGAGTGGTTGGTATTCTAAGGATCAGCGTACAGCTGGGAAGGATTGCTTTTTTTTGTTAACTGGGACTTCGTGGCAGATGTCGGTATAAAGGGTTCTACCATTTATTAAGTTTCGATATTGGGGAACTTTCGGATGTGTTTCTTGTGGCCGGGTATGTTATCGGATAAGAATGTGAATTTTGATATTTATTTGGTGTCGGGCACCGTATTGTACAACTCTGTCATGAGCTATGAGTTGTTTTTTGTGCTATGAGATGTCATGAATTGTTGGATATGGGCGCATGTAGTGCGGTTCTATTTTGTGATGTGAGACGGGGTCTCACCTTTGTGGTGTAATGGTATTGATGATCTTAAAGTGCAGCTCTTCCATTTGAGTCAATTGTTCCGATTGGAGTATGTTCAGACCACTCCTTATTGGTGCGTGGATTATGCAAGTTGTGGCTTAGTCCTGTGATAAGGTGCCATATCACCAGAGTGGTGCGTTAAATTTGAGATAATTGTTGGAGTCATTAATGAACGCGAACATATGTGATTTCGGATGATTAGAGAGCTTACAGCGAAGTTTGGTTGGAAATCTGTTGTGGTATTATTCAAGAAGAAAATAGCTTCGTGTATGAGTGACCTGAGGAATGGTTACAGTTATCGAATATTTTATTTACCGTTGGCAGTATATGAAAGTGTTGTAATAAGACCTTAGCTAATAAAAGGGTTTCTATCGATATTTGGTTGTCGTGGGTAGTTATTGTGAATGGAAGTTATCGCTGCATGTGTTTGAATTGTGTAGTATATTATATGATTTCACCTGAGGTTGCAGGTATGGGTTATTATGGCTGGTTCAGTTTTATTCTGAATATTGATATGTGAGGTTTTGATCTTGTATAAGATTTCAGATGGTTAAATGTAGTTCTATGGTTTATCGAACTAGGGATAAATCAAACACGGTATAAGAACATTGTGATTGTCGAAGTGCAATTCATTTAAGCAAAAACTCAATGTATCATTCTCGGACAAAGCACATTGACATTCGCTATCACTAGATACGCGAGGTGATAGATCAACAACTGTTGAAACTAGTGAAGATCCATACGAAGAAGAATCCAGCAGACATGTTAACAAAGGTAGTCACTCAAGAAAAGTTACAGCTGTGCAGAGACATAGTTAGAATAACTTTCAAATAGTAGCTATGTTGGAATGCAGCTGAAGGGGGAGAATTGATAAGTTCAGCTGCTACCAACTACCAATTCTAGAAGTCCACCATTGTTGAAGCCACCAACCCATTCTAGAAGTCACCATTGTTGAAGCCTACATTGTTGAATGAAGAATTCAACCACCAACCACCTTCTTTAAGGCTATAAATAGAGCCTTATATTTTACACAGAGATATCAATCCAGAGAGATTGAAATACAATCCAAGAAAGAGATTGTGAGAACAAAAAGAGAGTTTGGTGAGGTTTTTTTTTTAGAGAGAAATTCTTGGTATAAATTCTGTGTAATTTTATTCTTGTGAAATAGAGTTATTTTTCCTCCCGAATAATCTTCATGTTGATCAGAGAATCACAACACTAATGTCATCATACAAGAAAAGAATTTGTTTTAACAATAAGGTCAAATAATGAATACAAGATATTTTTAATAATTAATTATAATTGTTGACATCCAATTTTGACTCTCCTTTCTTCCAAACTATTTCTTTAAACTTCTAAAATCACTAATAATGTAAGTATAGTTATTTTACCATTTTTATCACAAACTAGACCTAATTACTATTTTATTATTATTTACTTTAACATCACTATTACTAGTATTATTAGTATTGCTACTATTACCACTACTCCTACTACTCATTATTATTATTATTATTAATACTATAGCTATCACATTTATCATTCATAACTTAACTGTATTTATTGTTACTTTTCATGAAGAGTAGTGTTTTTATTTTTTTTGTCTCACTAAGCGAGAATACGTTTTTACAATAACTTTCAAATATTTGTAATTATATTTAATAAATCTTGCAGCATCTTACGATATATATTATTTAATCATTAGTAATTATAATTAGGTATAATAAATAAGTTAGTTACCTGCCTATTTTTAAATATTATTATTATAAGCCTAAAGAATTTAAAAGAAAATAAATTCGACTAACAAAGGCCCAAAATTATTCTTTACAAGTAGCATGTCCTAGTAATTAAATGTATTTAGACATGATTCTTCAAGCACAATCTAATTTTTAAAAAAAATAGTGGCCCAACAATACTCAATTTGCTTTTAGACTATTTCATTAAAATAAAATTGTCTGGCTCTTCACGTACTACCATTATATATACACTAACAAACAAAATAGAAAAGGTCAATTGCAAAGCACAAATGAAATAAAGTACTCCTAGCCAGTGCCATTACATTGACACAAAAGGTAAAAAATTAATAAGCCATCATTAACAATTGGGGTCCACATATTAAAACAAATAATGGGTCTACTAGGACTTTTGAAATTTCAAACAAAACCCCATAAATATAGCCCAACCGACTCAAACCCCTATGTCTCTTTTCTTTCTCTCCCTGCAACAATATTTGGTCAATACAAGAGGCCAAAATACTTTTGAAGTTCCTGACCTTTGTCCAAAGATAGTTGCTGCTGTAAAGATTTTCTCTTTGATATCAAACGGCTCTTTTTGAAATTCTAACGGCTAATCTATTCTTCAGATCCTGCCCAAGAATCACTTCTCAAGGAGCTCAAACCTTTCTCTATAAATACTCTCTTTAGATCTCAGCCAAAACCAGAGGTGGAAGAGAACAAGAAACCACACTTAATCTTCAGCCTCCTCCATTAACCTTAAGCTCAAAGCCGCCCTTTACGCCCTAAAACATAGTAAACTACAATAGAGGTTTCACATTTTAACACTTTCGGATCACTTCTAATTCTGTTTCCAAGAGGAGTATAGATCTGAAGCCGACGCGCTCCGGTTCACTGCTTCCAAACAGGTCCGTTCGTTTCTTTTCTTTATTATTATTATTATTATTATTATTATTGTTGTTGTTGTTGTTGTTGTTTTGTATTTGGTTGTGTTAAAAATAAAAAATCTTTATTTATTTTATTTCCTCCCTTTCGAAGAGTACTTTTAGTATTAAAATAGTGCTTTAGTTGTTCACCACATTTGTTTAATCCAATTGTTACTAAAGGATAAATCTGACTAGCAATGTATTATCATGGGTTACTGTCTCATATATTAAAAATTATTTATTTAAAAGTTTCATCTTTCTTTGTTAAAGAAAAGCAAGACTAGTTGATATTTTATTGTAGTATATAGTAGAGATAGTATTTCTTTTATATATATATTATGGTCGTGTAATATATCGACATGAATATGCCTCTTGCTATTTTATATATAAACATTTATATTAGTATTGATATTTAATCAAAATCTAGAAATCATTTTTTAGTTTTCCTTTGAATGATATAGGATTATTTTCTTAAAATTTAGGACACATCTTTTGAAATAGGATCCACTTATATGCATACTTTTATTTTATATCTAGTTTAATATTGACACTATAGGTAGCATTGTTCGTTGAGGCTTATGTGCCCATTTTGCTCATACTCATTTTTTGATAAAAAATGAAATTTCTGCTTTCATAAACTGTAACTTATGTTCTTATTGAAATATTTTTTTTCTTTAGTTGCTTTCTTGTAGTAGAAAAATAGTACTTTAGATGGACATTTGAAGATCATGTCAGTAGGCTTAAAAATTTTAAGTTTACTTTAAAAAGCAATTGCCTTCATGATTGTGGTAACTAAACTACAAGTGAGTTTCAAAATAAGTTATAGCCTTTCTTGATTTGTAATTGTAATACAAAATGAAGCCGCATTTTCTCTTGAATTTGCCATAAAATATTTCATGTCAGAAAGGAGTAATTTATAGTTAAATTGGATGTTAATGATTTTTTTTTTGAATTCTTCGTTAATGTATCTATCTTGGCCTAAACTATATGGAAAGAATCATCTTTTTTAAGAATCATTAAAGTATTATTTAAAAGGGTTAAAGTCTCTGTTAGAAAGTTGAATCTTTTTTAGAGATGTCAATGTCAATATTGTACCCGCATGCATACTTTATTTATTTTGAATGCTTGACACTTTAGCACTTGCAAATTTAGTCTAAAACTATTATCTATAAATCCTCCTTTGTTGCAAATATGTGGAAACAAATTTAAATCAGTGCTGCTATTTAAAAAAAAAAAAAAATTTAACGTGTAAAATTTCTGTCAAATAACGAGCTTCTGCTAATCTTTATTCTATTTTTTCTTTGCATGTCATACACCGGAGCAACAAAGAGTCTCGAGCGAGACTCTACCGCTTTCAAAGCCGAACCAAGCACTACTCTCTCGTGGCTTCCTCCAATAGCATAACTGCAGGATTATTCTTCCTAATTAAATTGGATAAAAGATTATTTATTATTCTATCTTACTTTTTATTATATTTTTGCTTAAGATACATTTTGGTGACCTATATTTTATGCAGCTTGGTTGTTTATTTAGTAGGCATTAATTTGAGTAGTATTAAATAATGTCAATCTATTAATATAAATATAGTGTTAGGTATGGAGTGATGGATTCAATATTTAGTTACTTTTAACCATATTAAATCTATTAAGTGTCCTTTTAAAATTAGTAGCCTAACAACCTTTTACCTAACACCTTGAAATAATGACTTTATTTATTTCTAAAATATTTACCCATATCAAGTTTGGAAATACTTAGCGTTCTTTGTCAGCATTTGTCCATAAAAACTTGCTTCTTTCTTACAATGTTCAAGTCTAATCAAGATTTTCGAAAAATGGCCTTTGTGGCGTTTTTTTTATTTTGCATATCAAACTCAAGTTTTTACTCATTTAGTAATATTTTAGTATATAAAAAATAGTCTCATGTTACTTTCTAACTATGTATAAAAAATATTAACTTTTCTACTTATATAACTTTACTATCAACCTAAGTTTGGCCGGTTAACCGTAATTAACGGATCATATAGGGTGCTTTAACAACCTTCCCTATAGGATTAATTAGAACCCTTACCTAGAATTTTATGGTTAAGCATATTTAAAATAGAGTTAATTTTAAGCACTACTTAGCTAAAATTGGTGTCCTAATTCACCGTTAAAATAATTAGGTGGCGACTCTGTTAATTAATTAAACCTTCAGAATTACCAATATGTTATACTCTAGTTTGACCCGTGTTAAAATGGGGTATAACAATAATTACAGCTTAATACAACGTGAAATGAAACTCTAGGCAATGTGTTATGATTTTAGAAAAGAAAAGAAACTTGCCCTAAAAGAAAGAATAAGGAAATAACAACTTTGGAACTGTTTTCCTAAACAAAAATTACCTAAAATTCTTCTTCTAATCTAGTTAGGAAAGTATAAATAGCTTAGGACACCTACAAACTTGAACGACAAGTAATCACTTGTATAAATACCTTAGGGCACTTCAGCTTTTGTCGACACATAGCTCTATCAATTCTTTGTTTGATTTCTTCAATGGCTTCCCTAATTAACGGTAGCCGCTGCTGCTTGTTGCTTTCGATATTACTCTTTTCCTGTCTTATTGCTGTTTCGTCTTTCTCTTTGGCGAAAGAAGCTGTTGGTCCCTTTAATTCCATATACACTTTCGGAGATTCTTCATCATCAGTTGCTGATCATGTTGCTGCAACCCTCAGTTTGCCTTCTCCCCAACCATACACTCAACGAGGCACAAAATTCTTCGAGTCTGGCCTGAGTTTTGCAACGCCCGGAGCGACTTTCATGAAGCCCTTTTTCTTCCTCAAGAATGGCATCCCAGCGCCTCCACAGTCACATGACCTATCTCAGATTTCTACCTTCATGAGGTTCTTTTATGAAGACTGCTTCTCTTTTCATGACTGCGGCAGAAATAACAAGGTTCTTCCGAAGGCGCTCATCTTTATGGATCAACCCGGCATCAATGATTACAAGCATGCCTTCTTACATGGAAAATCTATTTCTGAGGCGTCCCTTCTCGTCCCTGAAGTGGTGGAGACTATCAAGAATTCAATAGAAAGACTCATCAACGAAGCTGGAGCCAAAACTCTCATGGTTTCTGGAATTCTACCAATGGGCTGCTTTCCTGGTTTTAGGACTCTGTTTCCAGAGGGCGATTCCATTGGCAAAAATAGATGCCATAAGGGATTCAATATGTTTTCGGAGCTTCACAATGATCATCTATGGCAAGCAATTCTGGAGCTGCGTCTAAAATACCCTGATGTTCACATCATATATGCAGATTACTACAAAGCATTCATGGCTGTTCTTAAAAATCACGCATTCCTGGGATTCAAGACTAAGACTTTGATGAAGGCATGTTGTGGAAGTGACAACGGTCCATTCAATTTTGATGCACAGAAGCAGTGTGGGGAGGAAGGGGTAACTGTATGTTCTGAAAGGGCTTCATATATATATTGGGATGGATTTCGATTGACACCCGAGGCTTTGGAGAACCTGATGGATACATTGTTCAGCAAAAAAGGATTTGTATTCCCAGAATTGACGGTTGGCGAAGAAACAGCAGCAGCAGTAACAAGGCGTCATTCCAGGATTCTTGCATGAGTTGGAGACATATCATCTGTTATTAAGCATTTACTCATTGTCTAAGATAGTTTTCTTCAATTCAATAACATCGGATTTTTTTTGTAATTTGTTTGATTCAAAGAGCAGATTTATATTGCTTCATATGTACAGGGGAATGCCCTTTTAGCTTCTGTAACAATTAACGATTCTTTTGATTCACACCAAATAAAAGTATCCTGATTTAGTTCAAATGTTTTCATAAAGATTACTTATGTGTTTGTTACCTAGTTTATCTTGTTTTGACTTTCAACCTTTATTTCTAAGCCTGGAAGTAACATAAAAAGGTTTTACATAGTTGTATGATCCATTTGCAGAATCACTACCTGTTGAAAGAGTAAATATTGCTCAGAATTGAAGGATACTGAACCTATGGATTTCTCATAAAGGTTTTGTGGGAAATCCTTTGATGGAGTTCAATGGAATTCTTTTCTTGAAATGCTATATCCAGATACATGTTTCAGTCATATTTTTCTGTTATATGTTGACTCCCTACTGTTGATCATCCTGTTAGTAGTACTAGCATGTAATATAGTATCATTGAGAAAGTTTTTATGTCTCTCAAAGTGTCATGGAGTTTCTAAGTTGTCGATTAGTTTAACCGTTTTTAATGGATTTTTGAGCTTAGAATACATAGCTTTGGGAATATGGAAGCTTAAAGAGCAACTCCATGATCAAGAATATCAGACTTTTCTTGGTGACCTGATGGGCGGTTCATAATGAGATTGAAGCTTCCAAATGGAGTAACAACGAGTGCACAGACTCGATACTTGGCAAGTGTGATAAGGAAATATGGGAAGGAAGGATGTGCTGATATTACGACAAGGCAAAATTGGCAGATTCGTGGAGTTGTACTGCCTGATGTGCCCGAGATACTAAAGGGACCAGCAGAAATTGGGTTGACCAGTAGGAAATCCTCTTGCTGGAATTGATCCAGAAGAAATAGTAGACATTAGGCCTTACACTAATTTGCTCTCCCAATTTATCACTGGAAATTCACGAGGAAATCCCGCAGTTTCTAACTTGTAAGTCTCTTGCATACAGTATTCCTATTCATATGTTTTCCTATGCGTTGATAGTGCTATAGTCATTAACTTGTGAATGTGGTATTGTATTTAACTTATATACACTGGCATGGTAAACTTTCGTACATATTTTAGCATGTTGTAGGAGGTAACGAGCCTTATATTCTAGGTTATTAATCTCACTTATTATAAGACAGATACCAATAATATTTTTCAGGTGAATTATATTGTTCATTTACATTATCAGCATCTAGAAGTTAAACTCTTAACATTTACCTATTGACATAAGACACGTCTGTTGCGTTCAGTTTTTCCATACTTGATTACCTGTAAATCAGTCAATGTGGTGTATAACCTAGTATAACCCTTCCTCCCCTGCATACACACTGAGAATCAAAATGAGAGTTTCTCCTTTCATAGCTTTTCCCTGATTTTCAAAAGAGGGAGGAACTCTGTGATGTAGTTATGTTTGTACCAATCTTCATGATAACAATTGTGAAGAATGGAATCATTCATTTGATAGTGAAAGAGAATTTGACTTATGAACCTGTTATTGAGGGAAAAGTTAACAAAAGCGATGAAATATTTTGATGTTATTTTAGGCCAAGGAAGTGAAATCCGTGTGTAGTAGGCTCTCATGATCTTTATGATCATCCCCATATCTATGATCTCGCGTACATGCCTGCCACGGAAGACGGACGATTTGGATTCATTGGTTTGTGGGTGGGTTTCTTCAGCGCAAAAAGATGTGATGAGGCAATTCCTCTTGATGCATTGGTTCCAGCCAGTGATGTTGCTCCTGTCTCCAAAGCAATACTGGAAACTTTTAGAGATCTTGGATTCAACTAGGTTTCCTCGCTGTCATATTATGACTATTTGACTAAATAGAAAGGGCCTTAATACATTTTCTGAGTTGCTAGTGTTTTATAGCAAGTCATACTTCATGTAGTGTTGGAGACTTATAGATACATTCTCCTCTATGTAAATATCTGCTATCAAAGTTTTAGTTAGTTGGTCTAACTAATGCAGGGTGTAGAAGGATTCAGGGCAGAGGTCACAGCAACAATACATTATAATTCCACAGCAACAATAATACAATATGGACGAGCTGGCTCGTTTAGCTGATGAGTATGGTTCAGGAGAGATCTCAACATTGAGAACTCAAAGATTGAGGCACTGCTCAAAGAGTGTTCTGAGTACATTTTCACCTGATCCACCTATTCTCATGAAAGGTTTAGTGGCTTGTACTGGTAACCAGTTTTGTGGACAAGCTATAATCGAGACTAAAGCTCGTTTCCTGAAGATAACTTAAGAGGTTCAACGGCAAGTTTCTTTGACAAAACCAGTTAGGATGCACTGGACAGGCTGCCCGAATACGTGTGCACAAGTTCAAGTTGCAGACATTGGATTCATGTGATGCTTGACTAGAGATAAGAACGGGAAGACTATGGGAGGCGCCGATGTTTACTTAGGAGGAAGAATAGGGAGTGATTCACATTTGGGAGAAGTATATAAGAAGGTTGTTCCTTGTGATGATTTGTTACCACTTGTTGTGCACTTACTAGTTAACAACGTTGGTGCAGTTAAATCAATGCAAACATTTCTACCTACGTGAGAATTATTACATGCTACATATATTCTTCGGAAGAAAATTGCATTCGTACTCCTCAATTATTTGTTTTGGCCACTTATGTGTTTGAGCCGCCCTGCTAAGCATGATATACTTCTTTCAGTTTTCGTCTTAATGTAACGACCCGACCGGTCGTTTTGAGCTCCGGCGCGTCATTCAGCAGATTGAGGCCATGAACAACTTCAGCTCAGGTATATTGACTTGTGTGTATGGTCAGAATTAAAATTCAGGAAGTTTGGAGTCAAATCTAAATGGAAATTCTCATTTTGAAAGCTTAAAGTTGAAGAAATGAACTAGGATTGGAATTTTGAGTAAATGACCTCGCAATTGGGATCTGAAAGTTTCACCATGCTCGTATGATGATTTTAAACTTGGGCGTATGTCCGGATTTGGTTTTTGATAACCAGTGAGCATTTCGGCGTATATGGTGGAAGTTAGTATTTCAGAAGAATTTCATAAATTTGGGTTGGAAGGCATTTTAGAGTTATAGATGTCCGTTTGGGATTCCAAGTCTGGGAATAGATCCGTATGGTGATTTTGGATTTGGGAACGCGATCGGAAATGAATTCGAATGTCCGGAGGTCATTTTGAAGTCATTTGGCTAAATATAGGAATTTGAAAGATTATGAGAAAATTCGACCGGAAGTGAAAATTTTGATATCGGGGTCGGAATGCGATTCCGAAAGTTGGTGCAAGTCCGTAATGTCGAATGTGACTTGTGTGCAAACTTTGAGTCAATTTGGATCTATTTTGGTAAGAAATGAGACAATTAATCTCTTTAAGGAAAGTTTAAGTTGGAAAAGTCAACCCAACGTTGACTTATGAGTTAGAGAGCTCAGAATTGAATTCCGATGATTCGGTTAGTTTCGGGGGATGATTTAAGACTTAGGAGCGCAATAGGAAGTAATTTTGGAGGTCCGGTGAAGAAGTTAGCCTATTTTAGCGAAGTTGGAATTTTGGCGGAATCCGATCGATAAATGATATTTTGATCCGGGAGTCGGAATGGATTTTCGACAGTTACAGTACCTTTTTTAGGTGATTTTGGATATGTCTGCAAATTTTCAGGTCATTCGGACATCGTTTGGTCGGGTTTTTGATCGAATGCAAATTTTAAAAGTTTAAGTGTAAGTTTGGATCGAATTCTAGGATTTTGGTGATTTTTGATGTTTAAGGTACCGTTTTTATGATCCGAGCAAGTGTGAATGAAGTATTAGGTTGAGTTTGTGTTTTTGGTTGAGGTCCCGAGTGCCTCGGGGTGATTTCGGATGCCTAACAGGCCTTTTTGGTTTTGGAAAAAGCTGCTGAAATGCAGCAGATTTTCAGTGCTAGTAGGCTACTTTGGGAGCTGATATCTAGTAATCTATAAGGAATCACAAAACGTGCAAAACACAAAGGTTGTAGACCTTCGTATCTCGTTTCTAGAGAGCTAATGAACTTGTAATTTGGACATCTGTACTAGAAGTTATGATCGACGGAAAATGACTGCTGGAGCAATAGGATGTACAACTTGTATAGCGCAGGTGCAAGGTACAACTCGACGAAGCACGGGTAGATTCTTTATTACACGAAATTGGTTTATTTCTTTCACTTATTTCATTTCGTTTGGATGATTTTGGAGAGCTTCAAGGGGGGATTTCACTGGCTAAACATTGGAGGTAAGTTCTATAGTCTAAATATGCGATTTTATCATAGAATCATCAATTATTTCACTGTAAATGAGAGGATTAATGGGGGATTTTTGCCCTAAGCATCGGTTCTGGTAAATCATCGATTTGAATGGGCAGACGGAGTCCGATTTTGATAAACTTTATATGTATGGACTCGTGTTGAGATAAGGATTCCGAAAATATAACTTTTGTAATTTTTCGAGAAGCGTACCAAAAGTCAAATTTTGACAACTTCGTGGGTTTTGGTGTAAATCGAGTTATTTCGATTGGGTTATGTCTAATTAGCCTATATTGATGTATTCTTATCGATTTTGAGCAGATTTGGCATCCGAGGAGATTGATTTGCGAGGCAAGCGCAAAGCGAGCTAGGACTTCTACCGGTTCGAAATGAGTGGTGGTAGTAAATAATGTACTGAGGCTTTGAAACCCCGTACATGCACTATACAGTGTTATGCTGAGATGATACACGCATCATGTGACGAGCGTGGTGGCATTGTGATGGGGGGTTTGGACTTGGTCCTTCCCGATTTATAGTCTTACTGAGTATTATGAGTGAGATTGAGATTATAACTGTGTAGTTGGGCTAGTAGCCATGTTTGGGGCCTTGTGCCGATCTGTAGAGTATTAGGGAAGCCTGTAGAGCTAGGTGACCCTTATATCATGCCAGATGCAAACACTCAGCCGTAATTATAGCTGTATAGCATATCATGAGCCAGTACTAGATGTGTACTTTGAGAGAGGCTACCTAGGGTGGGATTCCCTGTTCTAGCTGAGTGGGCCTAAGAGGTCAAGTCTATATTGACTAAGATAGGGTCGAGGTCCCACTATGAGATATTATATATAGTCTATATGTATTGGATCGGACTGCACGCCGCAGTAATATATATGTGGATCGGACTACACGCCACACTAATATATATGTGGATCGGACTGCACGCCGCAGTAATATACATGTGGACTGGACTGCACGCCGCAATACTATTGCACTTGGGCTGTAGGAGCCCCTTTGGAGTCTGCACACATTCCCAGTGGGCACTGTTATATATTGATGGATCGGGCTGCACGCCGCAACAGTATATCTATATAATATGTATATATAATGGATCAGACTACACGCCGCAGTGATATAAGTGGGGGTCGGACTACACGCTGTAGTATCATAGCGATTGGACCGAGGAAGCCCCTCCGAAATCTTTATACACTCCCAGTGGGCGCCGTCAACGTTAAATGGAGCGGGCTGCATGCAGCAGCGTTATATATATTGGAGCGGGCTACACGCCGCAGCGTTATATATATTGGAGCGGGCTGCACGCCGCAACATTATACATATATATACCTAAATATGTATTGGAGCGGTCTGCGCGCTACAGCATTATACTTATACATATCCATATATGTACTTATATACTAATACATTATAGACATATGTATACGTTTATGTACATTGGGTTGGCTATTCACCGTAGCGGTATGAGTGAGGATTTGGTCAGTGTGGGACCTTGTTGAGATAGATGTGGACTGGAGATGAGAGTATTCACCATAATGATGACATACATGTGAGGTTTCCCTTAGAACTATTTAGTGATAGTACCGTTATTCTTATTTTCAGTTATTATTTATTATTGTTACTCAATGAGTTGAAATATACTCACCCCACTCCCCTACACTTTTTGTGCGGATTCATAGGTGCTAGAGAGTAGTTGAGTTGTTGCAGCTGCTTATTCCTTTCTATCATACGGAGACTACGAGGTTGTCGTTTCTATTCTGCCTAGACATGATTTGTGTAGAATATTTCATCTGTAGAGGCTCAGACTTGCGGCACCACGATTGGTTGGGGCTGTATTTGTTTGTTTCTATTTTCGCACTTAATATTTTGATATGAAAACAAGTTATTAACGTTAATTGATCAGTATCAATTAATAATTGGCTGGTAAGATGGATAACATGGTCGGGCTTGCCTAGCAATGTGTTGGGCGCCATCACGACCGGAGTTTGGGTCGTGACACTTAATGTCCAACAATGGTTGTATCCTTATATTAGAGTTTACCGGTCAGACTTCAGAACAATGGGTTTTAATGAATTTTCACAAATATGCATTGTAGCTGACATTATTTCTCAAGTATACCCAGGGGCGGATCTAATAAAGCCCGAGGTGTGGTACACCACCCGAAAGATTCAGTTAAAAACTTTATGTATACATGTATATATATGTAAGAAATCCTATATATATTTAAAGCGTGAGATAAAATCCAACTTGCAACAATTTTTGAAACTTTTGGCTTGCTACATCACATTAAGCTTTATATCATTCTATAAATTCTGTTCTCGTTTTTCTTCTTATGTAATTATTTAGTTCTTATGTAATTATTGTTAACTATCTTACTTTATTTGTTAACTTTTGACGCTCATTTTGCGTCTCTTATTAGGTAAGTATTTGTCTTTTTTATTACAAAGTTAAACTAATATTTTATTTTTTGTTTCTTTTGTTTAATCGATTTATATTATCTACCAAACAATAAGTAATCCGAACCGAAGTCCAATGTTGCTCAATCCAACAAAATAGTTAGTCTATCTCAATGCATAAATAGCGACACATGGATGTTTAAAGCTATGTGGCATCCGGAAGCTCCAAAACCTGACTCCTCCTCTGAGTATATTACAGACTGGGACTAACTTTATAAAATTAAAATTATCGGTGAAAGAACAATGTTTCTTATAGTAATTAATTACTACTGTAATAACTTCCAAATTAGTTTTTGTTAAAGAATATTGTACTAGATCTAAATATGTTGTTCCTTCATAAAGCAACTAGAGTTTTCGAGGAAAATATAATCTAGGCTTTTCATTTAACTATATATTGTATTGGAAAAAATAAATATTACACATGAAATTAATTAAGTGGCTGACATGGCAAGACATGTGGATCACTAGAAAAGTGACAGTTGGGGAAGGGCATTAAAAAAAGACGTGAGTCTTAATAGGTATGAGCAAATATGTCAAAGAGACGAGAAGAAACGGTTGCTCGAGTCTCTTTAGCGATTTGAAGAGGCACCGGTGGAATGAACCAAGACAAAGGATAGATTCATTGGTCTTCAATTAATGAGCATGAATGATTACAAACGTTACAGAATCTTCATGAAAAAGTTTTGTCATTAATGCTCATAATGACTCGAACATCAAAGGGTGTAACGCCCCAAACTATATACAGAGTCCCACATCGGTGAAACACAAGAGGGATGCTGGGTATATAAGTTAACAAGCCTTAGACCCTAGTGATGCATACTAAACCCGTTAGGGCCTCGGCCCAGAGCGGACAATATCACTAGCGGGCTTGGCTATTACAAAGGGAAAAAATATTGTACTTAGAGATGGCTATACAAGGAAAAGAAATGTAATTTGTATGGACACGTTCTGATAATTATTGAAATATAATTATTTACTTTTGTTTTTGACTGATTACTTTGTTATTTTGCTTTCCTTTATTATCACAAGAATATCGATTTCCTTGATTATTAGTAACCCGAATAATTCTAAAAACTAGACTTTGACCGAAATTTCTATTTTTTATTTAAAACAAATTGGTTCCATTGCCGGAAATATGATAATTCATTCACTTTAAAAATTCTTTTTCCTATCAAAAAATCATGTTGAATGCTAACGATAACAACCAGCAAAATCAGCAACACCACTTGAATCAGCAAAATCAATAAGGGGATGGAACTCCAGTCCCTTCAACACGAAACTCTCCTCAACAATCCTGGGAAAGGTCACCTGACATATCTGTATCACATGCGAATGACCAACATGTGGTTGACCAAACTATTGATGAAGCATTAAAGCAATTAATCGCAGAACAAGTAAACTATGCTCTTCAAGCTTTTGTTAGTGGGTTTCCAACTATCAGGAACTCCACCTCCGAATAACACCGCAAGCACAGAAAATCCACACTTTGAACTTGCCAATTCTGGCAGTGAAGGAACTTCCAGCGAATCTCGTGATGGAAGGTTAGGTATTTTAATTAATTATGATTTACAAAGTTTAGTACTAACTTTACAGAAACAACTCAAGGAGCAGAACGATCGCATAGAGAAGATACCTGATGTTCCACCTATAATCAAATGAGTGAATATGGATAAATAATTTCAACAACCTTGGAAGTCAAGTACCACTCCTTTACCTATTCCAAAAAGGTTTAAGATGCCCGATATCCTGAGGTATGATGGGACAATCGCGAGAACATGTAATCACATTTACAACTAGCATGAAAGGCAACGATTTGACTAAGCAAGATATTGAATTAGTGCTGGCAAAAAAATTTGGTGAAACACTCACTAAGGGAGAACTAACATGCTATTCTCTTTTACCTGAAAACTTTATCGATTCTTTTGCTGAGCTTGCAGATTCATTTATAAAAGCATACTTGGGAGCTCAAAAAGTTGAAAAGAGGATGGAAGACATCTTCAAAATAAAACAAGGAGATACAGAGCTACTCTGGAAATTCGTGGATAGATTCTAACGTGAAAGAATGATGTTACCACGCGTTCCTGACAATTGGGTGGCTATAGCATTTGCAAGTAATTTAAATGAAAAAGCTCAAAAGCCACAAGGAGACTCAAAGAAAGCTTATGAGAATTCCCGCAGCAACTTGAAATGATATTTATAACAAGCACAAAGTTACGGATAGAAAAAGACAATATCACTCAGTCACGGGGGAAGAAAGAGTAAGCTCGAGGTGACCAGAAATTGAAAAAGGTCTGATAAGAACATGTACGAACCTTACATCGGACCAACGAGAAGGGATCCACATTCAATATAGGAGAACCCGAGGTATGATTCTAGATCTGGGGACAGAGATTTGCGTTCATCATCCAAGTTTGGAAAGGAGCGCAATACACGAGATGTGCGGGACAACGACAGAAGTTGAAAAGAAAATATTTGTACAATTTCAATGTTAGCACATCGGAGTTGGTAGTTGTGTTAAGAAGCGTGGGAGTAAGGTGCGGTGGCCAAAAGAAATGAGATCTAACCCCAACATAAGAAATTCCGATTTCTGATGCGAGTTTCATAATGATCACAATCGTAAAACAACAGAGTATATTTTGCTACAAGGTGAAGTAAATAACTTACTAATACAAGGCTACTTAACTAAATTATTCAGTAAGAAGGGTAAACAAGCATATATGAAGAATATACATGAGCCCTCAAAACCTCTGTAACCAAAGAGAACAGTTAATTTTATAAGAGGAAGAGGGGAGGCCAAAGGTGTGACATACACGGCTGCAAAAAAGGTATAAAAATCACAGTCACCGACGGGAAGCGAGTTAGTCAAGTTTTGGAAGAAGATAGTATAATATTTGATGATGCAGATGCAGATGGCGTGTTGATCCCACACAAGGATGCATTGGTAATATCTTTACTTGTATATGATACTAATATGTAATGAGTTTTGATTGATCCAGTTAGCTCTGTAAATATCATTCTTTTAAGAGTGTTAAACGAGATGCAAGATGATGATAAATTGGTACCCAAAGCATGTACCTTATCTGGATTTTATAATTCAAGCGTTGTCACAAAAGGAGAGATAATACTCACCACATTCACAGAAAGAGTGATCAAAGATACGAAATTTCAAGTAATAGATATGGACATGGCATACAATATAATCCTTGGCAGAGCTTGGATTCATGAGATGGATGTTTTTCTATCTACTTTACATCAGGTTATCAAATTCCCTTCTCAATGGGGAATTAGTCAAATCCGTGGAGATCAACAAGCTTCTAGAAGTATCAATTCAATGGTAGATTCAAGCATACAAAATGGCATTACAGATAAAAAATAGCAATTACAGAATTCGGTAGAGGGTTCAACAACTCAAACCTCAACTAAATATGGATATACGGGTGTAGACTCAATGCCCGATACTATTAAAGAGCTAGAAGAAAATGAAAACATCAAAATGATAGTCGGGGAACTCAAAGCTGTTGTAAC
The DNA here is from genome assembly GCA_032618575.1 of Nicotiana noctiflora. Classification (NCBI taxonomy): domain Eukaryota; kingdom Viridiplantae; phylum Streptophyta; class Magnoliopsida; order Solanales; family Solanaceae; genus Nicotiana; species Nicotiana noctiflora. The sequence continues at coordinate 36,459 of JASVEL010005716.1, forward strand.
GACCCAACATGTTGTTACGGGAGTTATCGCCCCGTTTTCTTCATTTTATACTTTAATATGCTAATTTATATGTCTTTGGAAAGTTAGAAGTAAATCAGATGGAATTTAGATAGAAATGAGGCAATAAACCTCTGTATGAGAAGAATAGTTTGGAAAAGTCAACCAAATGTTGACCGATGTCTTAGAAAGCTCAGAATGGATTTTTTATGATTCGACTAGCTTCGGGGAATGATTTATGACTCAATAGAGCAATCAAAATCGAATTCGGAGGTCCGGTGTTGATTTAGGCTTGAATTGGCTAAGGTTGAATTTTGGCGAATTTCGGACGGTAGGTGAGATTTTGATCCGAGGCTCGGAATGAAATTCTGAGAGTTGAAGTAGCTCCGTTAGGTGATTTTAGATATGCTTGGAAAATTTCAGGTCATTTGGAGTTGTTTAGGTCAGGTTTTAGATCAAATGTTAGTTTCAGAAGTTTTAATAAAATCTAGGCTTGAATCCGTTAGAAATGTTGCGAGCAAGTTTGAATGAAGTAATGTGATGTATTTGTGCTTTTGGTTGAGGTCCCAGGGGCCCACGGATGAATTCGGATGCCTAACGGGCAAGTTTTGAACATATTAATGCAGCAGAAAATTGCAGACAGTTTTTGTGCTATGCGATCGCAAAGATAGCTCTGCGATCGCATAGATAGCCCTGCGATCGCATAGAAGGAGCTAAAGGGGGTGGAAATTTACTCTATGCGATCGCGTGAAGGGGTGTGCGATTGCATAGATTGATGAAACTATACAGTGCGATCGTGATAAGGGTTGATGCGATCGCGTAGTGTAAGGGAGCAAAGGTATGCGATCGCATGGGGAGTTCTGCGATCACAGAGAAGAAACATGTGGCCCTGGGAGATTGCTCTATGCGATCAGATAGAGGTATTGCGATCGCATAGAAGGGAAAAATGGCCGGAAATTTTACTCTATGCGATCGCATAGGGGCATTGCGATCGCATAGAAGGAGGCGTCTGAGCGGAACAGTTTAAGTTAATTTTAGACGCGACCCTAATCATATTTTCACTATTTTTACTTCGGATAGAGAGGGTTTTGGGAGCTTTGAAGAGAGAAATCAATGGGTATCACTGGAGGTAAGTTTCTTGACTCAAAAACACGATTTTATGCTAGAATCAACACCAAAATTCATGAAATTGGGTAGAATTTGTAAAGAATTAGGGCTTAAACTATGGAAACGGGTATTTGGGTTTTGAAAGGCTATTCGAACTCCTATTTTGATATATTTTATATGTACGGACTCGTGGCGAGACGAGGAATCCATTGGTATGAATTTCGGAATTTTTCGAGAAGTGGGCTCGTGGCTCGGGTTTTACCAACTTCGTGTATTAATGCGTTTTTCAAGTAATTTTGATTGGGTTATGTTTCTTTGACCCATATTGATGTAATTGCTGTGGTTTTGACTAGATTCGACGCACGAGGCAGCAAATTTGAAGGGAAAAGGTATCGCGGTCTAGTCCACGGCCGGCTAGAGGTAAGTAGTTAGTGTATATGGTAGCCTGAGGGTTCGAAACCCCATCTTAGCACATTGTGACGCTATTAGAGTGTGGCTTGCAGCCCATGGCAGGTGCGGGATTGATTATGAATAGGGACTGAGACTTGGTCCATCCCCAATACGAATAATATTAGGTTGAAATGCACACTGTGTTAGATATATCTGTGGGCTGTAAGCCATGTTTGGGGTCTTGTACCTACCTGTAGTATCCCTAGGGGATAAATATATATGTGATAGCTTGGTTTGCATAATCACTATTCTCAGTCCTGGTTCAAAATCACTATTATGAAATGCTAAGTCACCCGTTCTTGGAAAATTAAGTAAAATTAAAGTATTTTTCATTGTTAATGAACTGGAAACTAGAAATAAATAATTTGAACTGTTGTGTGACTCATATGGATGTTGTGGACTGAGGATGGATCGGGCTGCACACTGCAGCAGATGATATGAATATTGTGCTTGGGCTGACGGAGCCCCTCTTGAGTTTGTACACACCCCAATGAGCACCGTCGAAGTTAAATGGATCGGGCTACGCGTCGTAGCGGTCATGTGAATTACATTGCATTCTTATTTATAAATTATCTTTTATAGTTGTGAATTACTGTTGTAGTTAGTTCGTGGTAGGTATCGGACTGTAGTTTAGCTTTGTTTGTGGTATTCTGTGGATTTCCTGCTTTCAACTATTATTATATACTTTTTATTACTGAGTACTTAGTACTCACCCCTACTCCCTGCACCTTTATGTTCAGATTCAGGTACACAAGAGGGTTAGACGAGCACTCCGGCCTATATCAGAGTTTATTCAAGTTGCTGAGGTAGCTGCCGGCATTCACCAGAACCTAGCTTCTCCTTTCATTCAGCTATTACTATATGTTTCAGACATGAGTATTTCATTCAGTATTTCTATTACTATTCATTTTTGTTTAGAGGCTCTAGACTCGTGACCCCAGATCTTTTGGGAGTGTCATTTTGTTCTTCGCACTTCTCAGTATTTATTCATACTATTATTATTGGAGTATTTATTGACTCATACATTCTTCTTCAAATTTGTTCTTTTGGGACTGGTCTTTAACTGTGGAAATAATTATTGGTCTGGCTTGCCTAGCTTTAGTGTTGGGCACCATCACGATCGGGTTTGGGTCATGAAAAGTTCATTTTCTTGGATTCATATCGTGCGGTTTGTGTTATCATGAAACTAAATTTTCCATATTTTATTCTCTCGTAGATGGCGAGAACACGTGCTAGCAGATGTGACGGACGACCACCAGTGGCACCTAGAGGCCGTGGTCATGGCAGGGGTAGGGCAGCTGTGACAGCACCTGCTGACCCACTAGTAGACCGGACTCAGGGTCAGATCCCAGTGCTAGTGGATCAGGTCCCAGCTGCAGGCATCCCAGCAGCTCAGGTTCAGGCACCGGCAGTGTCTATTGAGATACCGGGTCTTCAGGAGACCTTAGCACAGATCTTATCAGTATGTACTAGCTTAGCTCAGGTGGTTACGGCCTCTATTGTAGCAGCTTCTTCACAGGCAGGGGTGAATCAGACCCTCGTGGCTCGCATACCAGAGCCGGTAGTTCAGGGTTTATAGGCACCTGAGGCAGCTCCAGCTCAGCCAGTTCAGCCGACTGTACCAGTCGCACCAGCCCCAGCTCATGTGGTCCCAATTATGCCTGATGACAAGCAACATTGGTTGGAGAGGTTCGGGAGACTACAGCCTCCAGTGTTCAGCGGTGTTGAGGGCGAGGATGCCCAGGGTTTTCTGAAAAAGTGTCAGCGTATGCTTCGTACTGCAGGTATTCTGGAGTCTAGCGGTGTTGCTTTCACTTCTTTCCAGTTTACAGGACAGACATTTCATTGGTGGGAGGATTTTGAGAGGCGTAGGCCTATTGTGGCAGCGCCCCTCACTTGGCAGCAGTTCTCTACGGTATTTATAGAGAAGTATGTGGTCTAGTCTCAAAGGGAGGAGCTGCGTCGTCAGTTCGAGTGGTTGAAGCAGGGTGATATGTCAGTGACTCAGTATGAGTTGAGGTTTACACAGATAGCATGGCATTCCATGTGGATGATTCCGACAGATCGTGAGAGGATCAGGAGATTTTTGGATGGCCTCAACTATCCTATCTGCAGATTGATGACTAGAGAGAGGGCTTTCGCAGTTAATTTTGATGAGGTGGTTGATGCGGCTCTTCAGATTGAGACAGGCCGCCGTCGAGGGCGTGAGGAGAGGGAGGCTAAGAGGCCTCGGGGTACAGGTAGTTATAGTGGTGATCTGTCTAGGGGCCAGTCTCAGCACAACAGAGGTCATTCCTTCAGATCTCCTCAGTCAGGCCGTGTAGAGTCTAGTGGAGCTTCGTCAGACCGTGGTCTTCAGGGTCATCAGGGCCAGCAGGGTCGTCAGCAGAGCCAGCCCGCACTGAGCGCCCTTCCAGCTCAGAGCTCTGCTCTTGCTCCTTCAGCTCAGGGTTCATCTGCAGCGAGGGGTTCTCAGCAGTCTCTTTCTCCAGCTTTAGGCCGTTATTTTGAGTGTGGTGAGTTTGGCCATATCAGGAGGGAGTCTCCCCATTGTGAGCACGTGATTTTTGCCCTAATCAACAAATTCTAAAATTAAAATAAATAATATTTTTGTGTGCAATTACATGTTTTGATTGAAATAAGATGCATTTGTGTGATTGAACAATTAGAGATTAAAATTAGAAAATTAAAAAAAAAATAGGTTAAATACAAGTATTTCAATTTAAGCGGTTAAAAGAAAATTAACAAAAAAGAGGATAAAATAACGGAAAATAAGGAAAAATAGTAGAAAAAATGTCAAAAAATATCAGGAAATTAGAGGAAGTAGGAAATTGAATAATTGAAAATAATACAAAAAGAAAAAATGAAATACAAAAGAAAATACATAAAAAATAATAAAAGAAATACATTAAAATACAAAAAATACACAACTGCGCCAGTTGTCCAGGCCCAGATACATTGGCCCAGTCGTGTATAAGAGACCGGTCCAATTGAATAAGTAACAAAAGATCTAAGCCGTCCATTTATCCAATCCAACGGTTGAATTTTAATCCGGAGATTTAATTGAATTAATATAGTTTTGATGGTTGAATCTAGGCCGTTCATTTGTTTAATCCAACGAAGGTGAGATCAATCCCCATTTAAATTAAAACGACGCCGTTTGAGGGAGTTTGATCCTGGCTGTTGATCAACGAGGATCTAATGGCCAGAAATCGTGCATCTGTTACATGTATAAAAGACTTTGGTCTCTTAGAGACCGGCCATTATGTCCAAAGGCTTTAACCCTAGCCGCTCATTCTTCTTCGTCTTCTTCTCATCTCACCATGCCGGCTATGGAGACTGCACGCCTTTCATGGCAGTCTCCGCCACTTCTGAGCCTCAAACCACTCTCCATTCACCCCTCTACCCCAGACCACCCTGAAAACCCAAGAAAACCCTAAAAGCCCCACGATCTTGAAAATCTGATCACCGGAGCTCTTCTCCGGTGATGTCACGACCCCAAATCCGGTCGTGACGGCGCCCAACACACTGCTAGGCCAGCCCGACCAATCAACAATAACCATGGAGCCACAAGCTCACTTTATCCAATTTAAGCACAACAGTGATAGATATATTTAAAACAGGGAAACAAGTCCCAACATGTGCCAACTCCCATAGACCGAAGGGTCAAGAGTCATGAGCCTCTAAAGAACATAAGTGTAATAAGGTTTACAACCAAAGCTCGGAGCGGAAAGAAATAACAATACATAATCAAAGACAGTAGGAAGGAATATCGGGTCCTGCGGACGTCGGCAAGCTACCTCGAAGTCTCCATAGAATGGCGATAACACAAGCAGTTGCAATAGCTCAACTGCCCTCCTAATCCTATATATCTGCACACATAAAAAAAAACGCGGGGGAGTGGGGTGAGTATATTTCAACTCAGTGAGTAACAATAGTAAACAACGACTGGAAGTGAGAACACCTGTACTATCACTATACAGTTCTAAGGGTAACCTCACAGGTAAGTCATCACTATAATGAATACCCCCAATATCCAGTCCACATCTATGCCATCTAGGTCCCACACTGACCATATTCTCACTCATACCACTACGGTATACAACTATCTCAATATATGGAGACATATACATATGTCTATATCATATTAGTATTTTAGTATATATATGAATATGAATAAGTATGATACTGCGGCGCGTAGCCCGCTCCAATACATATACCGCTGCGGCGCGCGCAGCCCGCTCCAATACATATACCGCTGCGGCGCGCAGCCCGCTCCATTTAACGTCGACGGCGCTCACTGGGGGTGTATACAGACTTCGGAGGGGCTCCCTAGGCCCAAGCGCTATGGTGCTATGACATGCAGCCAGGTCCACCATATATCACTGCGGCGTGCAGTACGATCCAATATATATATATAAATATACATATATAATTATACTGCTGCGGCGTGCAGCCCGATCCCATAATATACCAGCGCTCACCGGAATGTGTGCAGACTCAGACTCCGAAGGGGCTCCTACAGCCCAAGCGCAATAATACTGCGGCGTGCAGTCCGTCCCACATGTATATTACATGTATATCACATGTATACTACTGCGGCGTGCAGTACGATCCAACATATATACTGCTGCGGCGTGCGGCCCGATCCAATATAGGTATCTATATACATAATACCTCATAATAGGTCCTCGACCCTATCCCAGTCAGTATGCACTTGGCCTCTCATGCCCAATATAATATATCACAATGGGTCCTTGACCCTGTCTCAGTTAATATAGACTTGGCCTTTCAGGCCCAATATAACATCTCATAGTGGGTCCTTGACCCTATCTCATCTCAATCGGTATAGACTTGGCCTTTCGGGCCCACTCAGCTAGAACAGGGAATTCCACCCTAGATAATCTCTCTCAATGTACACATCTAGTACGGGCTCATATTATGCTATACAGCTAGAGCTACGGCTGAGTGTATGTTCCCAACACGATATAAGGGTCACCTAGCTCTATAGGTTCCCTAATTCTCTACAGATCGGCAAAAGGCCCCAAACATGGCTTTTAGCCTTATTATACAGTTATAACTACGGCTGAGTTTATGTATCCAACATGATATACTACGGCTGGGTGTATGTAGCCAGCATGATTTAAGGGTCGCCTAACTCTACAGGTCCCCCAATGTTCTACAGGTCGGCACAAGGCCCCAAACATGGCTATTAGCCCAACTACACATTTATAATCTCATTATCAGTCATAATACACAGAATACTATTAGTCGGGAATGACCAAGTCCAATCCCCAAATCACAATGCCACCACGCCCGTCACATGACGAGTGTTTCATCTCTACATAGCACTGTAAAGTGCAAGTACAGGGTTCCAAACCCTCAGTACATTATTTACTACCACCACTCACCTCGATCCGATAGAAGCCTTAATCCGCCTTGCGCTCGCCTCGCAATTCAATCACCTTGAATGCCGAATCTGCTCAAAATCAATGAGAATGCATCAATATAGGCTAATTAAACACAACCCATTCGAAATAACTCAATTTACACCAAAATTCCCAAAGTTGCCAAAATCCGACTTTCGGTACGTTTCTCGAAAAATTACGAAAGTCACATATTCGGAACCCTCATCTCAATACGAGTCTAGGCATATAAATTTTACCAAAATCGGACTCCATTTGCCCACTCAAATCCTTGTTTTTCTACAATTTAGGCCTAGGGTTAAAACCCACATTTAATCTCCCATTTACAGAGAATTAACCAAGGATTTCATGTTAAAATGATGTAATTAAGCCACAAAACTTACCTCCAACGAAACCCCGATGATTTCCTAGCAATCTCCCGTCAATTTCTCCTCTTGGAACTCAAAAATGGAGGTTTCATGAATGAAACCCGTATGTGAAATGTTTCTGGTTTTAATTCACTGCCTGGGCCGTTTACACTATGCGATTGCATCCCATCCTTGCGATCGCGTAGAACAAATCATAGCTCGAAATAATTAAGACTATGCGATCGCACTACCTCTCCGCGATCGCATAGAACATCTCACCCAGGCTCCAAATTACTACTATGCGATCGCAAACTAACCACGCGATCGCATAGAACAATAGACTTCTGAGGCACCCCGGATCATTTACCCTATGCGATCGCACAAATGACCCTGCGATCGCATAGTGCCAGTTTCCATACCTATGCGATCGCATCTCCTATTACGCGATCGCATAGAACAACTCGGGGCTCACTTCCATCCTTCTATGCGATCGCAATAACCCTATGCGATCGCATAGAGCATCCGTCTGCAACAAAACCAGCAGCCAACAGCAGTTCCAAAAATAGAAGAAATGGTCCGTTTGGACCCCCGAAATCAACCCCGAGGCCCCCGGGACCCCAACGAAAACCACCAACATACTCCAAAACACGATACGAACTTGTTCCAATCATAAAAACACCATCCTAAACATCAAAATCACCAATTACACACGGATTCAAGCCTAAATTCCTTAAAACTTTCCGAATTACGCATTCAATCAAAAACCCGACTAAACGACGTCCGAATGACCTGAAATTTTGCAGCCACATCCAAAATCACCTAATGGAGCTACTGCAACTGTCGGAATTCCATTCCGACCCCCGGATCAAAATCTCACCTACCGATCGGACATCGCCAAAATTCAACTTTGGCCAATTCAAGCTTAAAATTACACCGGGCCTCCAAATTCACTTCCGATCACTCTCCTAAGTCATAAATGACCTCCCGAAACTAACCGAATCATCAGAATTCGATTCCGAGCCCTCTAACCAAATAGTCAACTCCGGGTTGACTTTCCTTATTCAAGTCTCCTTCAAAAAGGCTATATGCCTCATTTTCAATCCAAATCACTCCTAAATCACCCGATAGACCCTAACACTGACATAAAAGCATAAAACATGTAATTGCAACATGACGGAGTGGTAAATTCCCGTAACGACGGGTCGTGTCGTTACATTCTCCCCAACTTAAACAAACGCTCGTCCTCGAGCGGACTCAGAGTTGTACTAGAAGCAACCCAATAGCTGAATGACCTTACCAAGCATATATCCGGGTGATCATACGTCACCCTATCTCACATAAGTCCGAAAACACCACATAGTCAAAATTTCACAGACCATCTGAACCATAAATCACATTGCACTTTCTGAAATCATAAACCAAATGCAAATCTCATGCCTATACTCAGGATACACTCGAATCCATTGCAATAACCCACATTCACTACTCCGGGTGAGATCGTATGATGTATCAAACAACACGATCACTCGATACGATAGTCTCCAATCACACAATTTCCCATGATAACCAAATACCAACTGAAAACCCCCTTTTTTTTTATTAGATAGAGTCTTGTTCCAACACCTTCATATCATGCCCACGGCATCCGAACACGCGATATATCGAACCCATCTCTCAGGTCAACCATTCATGAATCCATTTCACTTTTAACCGATACCACAATAGATTTCGGACCCAAATCTCGATATTACCTTTCTAACCAGCTAAAATCAACTATGCTCGTATTCATTAATGATTCCCATGATTATTTCGATCATAACACACCATACTGGTGACATGACACCTCAGCATCGGCTTATGCCACAACGAGCACCACACAGGCTCCAATAAGAACGATCTGAACCCGCTCGAATCATGACGACCGACTCGCACACAAGAGCTATAATTCAAATTCCTCAATACCATCACAACACATAGCTGAAATCTTGTCTCACATCATACAATTAGAGTACCTGAATCCTCATCGAAGGGTCATAACATCACATGGCCTTGCCACAACTCATGATTCTATCCAAACACTATTACTCATGGAGCACCTCAAGTCACCATGCTCAAAACGGTCAGCCACACACATATCTAGGTCTGAACTCAAGCAATCAATCACACCTGCGGTGATACAATGATATACGCTATCAATTCTTGAAAGGACACCACCGATGTGCTATTCCCGAGCGATGCCCAATACGGACTATTCCTCAGAAGCTAGGAAATACTGTATACACGGTAACATACCACTAACTACATTTTCACAATATTCCGTTGCGGCGTGCAACCCGTTCCAACAACATACATGTGGCGCCGAGCCACCCGATCCAGATACCATACATGTGGCGGCGTGCCACCCGACCCAAATACTATACCTATGGCGGCGTGCCACCCGATCCACGAATACACCTAGCAAAGGGAATGCACATCGAGACAAGTCGCTCATCGCAACAACATATACATAGCCTCAAGCTCGGCCACCTGCATTGCACCCGTCAAAGTTCCCCAATACTGGAACTGAAACAATGGTAGATACCTCTACACTAACATCCGCCCCTAAGGTCCAATTAACAAAGCAATGCCTACCAGCTGTCCGCTGGTCCTGGGTACAACTACTCTGTTGGAGCATACTTTGATGTTTTTCTGCTACGCAATTGTGCCATTTTCCGACATAGTTCATATCACATTAGTCTGGACAACTAGCCCAATGACGACCAATAAGCAATCAAGTATCATAACCCAAGTTGAGAGAAAAGGCCATCAGAGCTTCTGATTTTCGATAATCACAAAACGGTGTCGATACCCATGATATACAACCACTTGCATAGGCGGACTAACGAGAACTTCAAGTCTCCAACACATATACAACACATGAATCACAATACCCGGTTCCACACTCCACCGTGCGAATACATAACGCACATCAAGCGTCCATTCATACCACGACGGCCATTCAGAAATTTCACTATGCCATCAACGTTTCAGTTATTATAGTCGATCCAACAAGAGAATACCACCATACAACCGGATATCATCATTTTACATTACCTTGTCCTTTTTGGATCATATACCCTGCCAAATTACTAGAATAGCAGTACCATTTTCTTAAATCATCAGAAAGATCGATTCTTAAATCACCTGCAGCTGTCCGCGCCGCTCAATAATTTTATTGACTTCCCATATATTATGAACTGATCTCAAAACCTTGAATATGCCATTATCAACTTTCCATAACACATCGCATATACCATATCACACTAAGACAACATGGAAATTCATATCCCTTTCCTCCGCTGCAAACATCGGTGCACTCAACTCATCAAGGGCTTTCATGATCCCATATAGAGAAACTCATTACACATTCCAAGCCTTGCATACCAACAGGAAATACACTCATTTTTCAAACCACATTAAAACACATCATAAACTCTTTCTCCCAATCACATTGCATAATTTAAACTGCCAGGACTGAGTCCTTATACACATTTTATACCCATATCGGGTTACACGACTGCCAACACTCAAAAGCTTATTGCACAATATCTACAAGACTCATTACTTCAACCACATACCAGGAATTAGTCGTATTCTTTATCATACCGCTTCGGTTTATTAACAAGTTGTACCATTTATCCAGTTTCCTTTCTGATTCATCTTTAATTTCATATTCTCCTTTACTAAAGGACCACAATACATCAACTTATGTTACCACACGAGATTCATACACAAGACCACACAGTCTAAGGCACATAGGCCACATAATACTCTCTCAATATTTCCGGAAGGATCACATCCTACAATACTTTATTTTGAAGAACCTCTTGCGATTTGAATTCGTTATCATTACCTTCCAATACGGATTACATAGAATCCCATCATTCACATAATATAACACAAGTACCGATCTCTTCTAACGAAACCACCATCTTTAGCCACATGCAAAATTTTAAGACACCTGACTGTTACAAGTAAAATCTTGAACACTGCAAAACCATTCTCGGGCATCATTCACCCTTATCTTGCTGTAATTCAATTGTCCTATTGAATAGAACCACTCGTGTTTTGTTAGAACTCTGACACCGCAGAACATGATTACTTACAAATACAATCAGCTATCTTTCTTTTCTATACACCGAACATTCCTTACCAACAGTAGTTCAAAACATCCTAGTATTTCTTCACATCTACGAAGCGCCATAACCTTGTCATAATTTTTCCCAACATACTTAAAGACAGTGCCCACATAGCACACAACCGTGCAATTAGTTATTTAATAGCAACCTCCCCAACTTGGCTCGGAGCCATACATCAAAGCACCTTTAGCCACTCATAGCATTCTTACTCAATTGATACTCCAATGTTGCAGTGAGCTTAAACTCGAGCTATTTACAAGCCTAGACAGAGACTCGAATCATCAGAGACCTTAACCGTTCTGCAATTCTTGCATTTATACACACACCACCAATAAGCCCACTCTCTTTAGGTGACAGAAATCTTTCTAAGTCCCAAATTTTCCAAAAATTTCGGCAGAGTTTCCTTTGTAATTTGGCCTATCCACCTGCCAGAGAATCACCAAAATCATCCTAACAATACATCCGCAACTCGACAAGACATCACAATGTATATCAACAACATAGATCTCAATACTATACGAATCATATTATCACTATTACACCTGAGCATGTACTGCACCTGCTCAAATCAATACATATATCAAATACCCTTCAATTACACATCAGAATCAATTCACCTACCTCGCCTCAATTTATCATTTCAGCACAATACCTTCCACTATGATACACATAGCATAATCACTTTAGTCTTCCTGAGTTTGAACTCGTTCCACTACACATAAGGCACTTTACCTTCCAATTAAGAGGCGATGAAAATATTTCTCACACCCATAGCTAGTGCTACGCATCAAATCACAATAAGAACCGAATACCTTACAGCTTTCCCATTATCAAACTGCCATTTTCACAATTAATATCAATACCGATCGTATAAACTTCATAATACCGACTCGTGAAATTAGAACCTTGGTGCTCAAGCCATAGACAATGATTTCGCCTCAAGTCTTCCAAACAGGCCCAACATGAACTCATAGAGATTATATCTCATCCCTCGATTGGGGAATCATAAGCCATCAAGGCAAATTTATCACTAAGCACTCGAGTGCGTGCATCAATGTGCAGGAGGAATTTCAAGAATTACATCTCAAGCTGAATAAAACACGCACGATGAGAATTCCAAGAAAAGTGAAGTTTTCCTAAAGGTTCGCAGCCTCCCGAGGATAAGTACAAGCGTCCCCGTACCGATCCACAAGACTCTACTAACCGGCTCAAGACTCACGAGGCCTAGTAAACCTAGGCTCTGATACCAACTTGTCACGACCCCAAATCCGGTCGTGATGGCGCCCAACACACTGCTAGGCCAGCCCGACCAATCAACAATAACCATGGAGCCACAAGCTCACTTTATCCAATTTAAGCACAACAGTAATAGATATATTTAAAACAGGGAACCAAGTCCCAACATGTGCCAACTCCCATAGACCGAAGGGTCAAGAGTCATGAGCCTCTAAAGAACATAAGTGTAATAAGGTTTACAACCAAAGCTCGGAGCGGAAAGAAATAACAATACATAATCAAAGACAGTAGGAAGGAATATCGGGTCCTGCGGACGTCGGCAACTACCTCGAAGTCTCCATAGAATGGCGATAACACAAGCAGTTGCAATAGCTCAACTGCCCTCCTAATCCTGTATATCTGCACACACAAAAAATGCGGGGGAGTGGGGTGAGTATATTTCAACTCAGTGAGTAACAATAGTAAACAACGACTGGAAGTGAGAACACCTGTACTATCACTATACAGTTCTAAGGGTAACCTCACAGGTAAGTCATCACTATAATGAATACCCCCAATATCCGGTCCACATCTATGCCATCTAGGTCCCACACTGACCATATTCTCACTCATACCACTACGGTATACAGCTATCTCAATATATGGAGACATATACATATGTCTATATCATATCAGTATTTTAGTATATATATGAATATGAATACATATACCGCTGCGGCGCGCAGCCCGCTCCAATACATATACCGCTGCGCGCGCGCAGCCCGCTCCAATACATATACCGCTGCGGTGCGCAGCCCGCTCCATTTAACGTCGACGGCGCTCACTGGGGGTGTATACAGACTTCAGAGGGGCTCCCTAGGCCCAAGCGCTATGATGTTGCGGCGTGCAGCCCGATCCACACATGTATTACTGCGGCGTGCAGTCCGATCCAATATATATATGTATATATATTTATACTGCTGCGGCGCGCAGCCCGATCCCATAATATATACAGCGCTCACCTCATAATGGGTCCTCGACCCTATCCCAGTCAATATAAGCTTGGCCTCTCAGGCCCAATATAATTTATCACAGTGGGTCCTAGACCCTGTCTCAGTCAATATAGACTTGGCCTTTCAGGCCCAATGTAACATCTCATAGTGGGTCCTTGACCCTATCTCATCTCAATCGGTATAGACTTGGCCTTTCAGGCCCACTCAGCTAGAACAGGGAATTCCACCCTAGATAATCTCCCTCAACGTACACATCTAGTACGGGCTCATATTATGCTATACAGCTAGAGCTACGGCTGAGTGTATGTTCCCAACACGATATAAGGGTCACCTAGCTCTATAGGTTCCCTAATTCTCTACAGATCGGCACAAGGCCCCAAACATGGCTTTTAGCCTTATTATACAGTTATAACTACGGCTGAGTTTATGTATCCAACATGATATACTACGGCCGGGTGTATGTAGCCAGCATGATTTAAGGGTCGCCTAACTCTACAGGTCCCCTAATGTTCTACAGATCGGCACAAGGCCCCAAACATGGCTATTAGCCCAACTACACATTTATAATCTCATTATCAGTCATAATACACAGAATACTATTAGTCGGGAATGACCAAGTCCAATCCCCAAATCACAATGCCACCACGCCCGTCACATGACGAGTGTTTCATCTCTACATAGCACTGTAAAGTGCAAGTACGGGGTTCCAAACCCTCAGTACATTATTTACTACCACCACTCACCTCGATCCAATAGAAGCCTTAATCCGCCTTGCGCTCGCCTCGCAATTCAATCACCTTGAATGCCGAATCTGCTCAAAATCAATGAGAATGCATCAATATAGGCTAATTAAACACAACCCATTCGAAATAACTCAATTTACACCAAAATTCCCAAAGTTGCCAAAATCCGACTTTCGGTACGTTTCTCGAAAAATTACGAAAGTCACATATTCGGAACCCTCATCTCAATACGAGTCTAGGCATATAAATTTTACCAAAATCGGACTCCATTTGCCCACTCAAATCCTTGTTTTTCTACAGTTTAGGCCTAGGGTTAAAACCCACATTTAATCTCCCATTTACAGAGAATTAACCAAGGATTTCATGTTAAAATGATGTAATTAAGCCACAAAACTTACCTCAAACGAAACCCCGATGATTTCCTAGCAATCTCCCGTCAATTTCTCCTCTTGGAACTCAAAAATGGAGGTTTCATGAATGAAACCCGTATGTGAAATGTTTCTGGTTTTAATTCACTGCCTGGGCCGTTTACACTATGCGATCACATCCCATCCTTGCGATCGCGTAGAACAAATCATAGCTCGAAATAATTAAGACTATGCGATCGTACTACCTCTCCGCGATCGCATAGAACATCTCACCCAGGCTCCAAATTACTACTATGCGATCGCAAACTAACCACGCGATCGCATAGAACAATAGACTTCTGAGGCACCCCGGATCATTTACCCTATGCGATCGCACAAGTGACCCTGCGATCGCAGAGTGCCAGGTTCCATACCTATGCGATCGCATCTCCTGTTACGCGATCGCATAGAACAACTCTGGGGCTCACTTCCATCCTTCTATGCGATCGCATCTACTCTTATGCGATCGCATAGAGCATCCGTCTGCAACAAAACCAGCAGCCAACAGCAGTTCAAAAATACAAGAAATGGTCCGTTTGGACCCCATTCATCCCGAGGCCCCCGGGACCCCAACGAAAACCACCAACATACTCCAAAACACGATACGAACTTGTTCCAATCATAAAAACACCATCCTAAACATCAAAATCACCAATTACACACGGATTCAAGCCTAAATTCCTTAAAACTTTCCGAATTACGCATTCAATCAAAACCCGACTAAACGACGTCCGAATGACCTGAAATTTTGCAGGCACATCCAAAATCACCTAATGGAGCTACTGCAACTGTCGGAATTCCATTCCGACCCCCGAATCAAAATCTCACCTACCGATCGGACATCGCCAAAATTCAACTTTGGCCAATTCAAGCTTAAAATTACACCGGGCCTCCAAATTCACTTCCGATCACTCTCCTAAGTCATAAATGACCTCCCGGAACTAACCGAATCATCAGAATTCGGTTCCGAGCCCTCTAACCAAATAGTCAACTCCGGGTTGACTTTCCTTATTCAAGTCTCCTTCAAAAAGGCTATATGCCTCATTTTCAATCCAAATCACTCCTAAATCACCCGATAGACCCTAACACTGACATAAAAGCATAAAACATGTAATTGCAACATGACGGAGTGGTAAATTCCCGTAACGACGGGTCGGGTCGTTACAGGTGACCACCACTTTTGATACTGGCCTCCAAAATAACACCCCTAAACCGCCTTTTCTTGATCTTTCACCCCATGTAACCCTTTTCCTTTGAATACTCTCCGAACTCCTTGAATCTCTAAAAATAAGAGCCGGAACCCTAACTTCGGCCGACTAGAATAAACCCTATACCCAAAAGATCCTTTCTTTTCGTCTCTAAACCTATTCCTACCACTAAAACAAATAAAAGACTTCGTCTTGAAGTCTGAAAAGAAAACCAGAAAAAAGAAAGAAAAGAAAAACTGGAAAAGGCTTTGACTTGAAGCCTGAGAGAAAATAAAAAGATAAATAACAAAAAAAAGGGGATAGCACAAGAGACAGATCCTGAAAACTAAGTCCCCCTCCTCTTTTTCGTTTATGTTTACATTTTTCTGTGATTTTTGTCGTCTTTGCTTGTTTCTTCATCATCTTCATGTTTGTTAGCATGTTTTCTGTTTAGATTCTCTTCTTTTTAGTCGCTTAAGCCACTGCATGATAGATTGGTCTTATCTTCTGAAAAATCCCTGTTAATTTGTGTTTCTCTGTTTAAATCATGTCTTCTTTGTTTGCTTCTTCATCATCTTCATGTTTGTTAGTATGTTTTCTGTTTAGATTCTCTTCTTTTTAGTCGCATAAGTCACTGCATGTTCAGATTAGTTTTATCTTCTGAAGAATCTCTGTTTTATTGTGTTTCTCTATTTTAATCATGTCTTCTTTGAAGGCTCTTTGATAAATTTCTACCTATCTATGCTTAGTCAAATACATCGAGCATGATTAGGGTTTCAGTAGTCTTTTGACATGAGAAATGTTCTGACTATGCCTTCTTTATGTTCAATTGATATGCTGTGTTTTGAATTTGGATTATAAGTCTTTTGATTGAAATTTAACAATATTCAATCTCTTCTCCGAGTTTTGGTTAAATGACAAGTAACTCTGATTTCATGGCTATGTATGCAATTTGATGTGAAAAGGGCTATGTTTGCAATGATTTTGTGTTAGTTGATTACTGTTAATACCTAATGTGCTTAGGTGAAATTGGTTATAGCTGCAATAGTATAGCAATCTGAAAAGTGGTTAAATCTGAAAACATGCTTTAAATTTTTAAAAGTGGCTAAAATAAAAAAAAACACAAAAGAGGTTATAATTGAAATAAGTAATAAAAAGTGGTCAGTCTTGTAGCTGACCAACTCTGATAATTCTCTAATCCTGAAATCACTGGTTAAGTCCTAATTGGGCTAAGTCTGTAATAAATAACCTAAGCCTGAAATTAGCTAGGCTTGCAAAGTCTCAATTGGCCAGTGTTCACTAATTGGCAAAGATTGCAAAGCTATGTCCAAACTTTGGACTGGCCAGGTCTTAAATAATATAGCTTTATATAATTAAGAAGGCTAGTCCTGCAAATTGGCTTTAATAACAGAAAATGAAACAAAAAAGGCTAAAATTAAAATAAGTTAAAGATCAAATATGGCCAAGTCTTAAAAGACCCATTAGTAGTGGCCACAAGTTAAATAATAACTAGAAATAGCACAATCCTAACCTGGATAGGTCGGGTAAATAATGAATGCCTTTAAAGGCATATAAGGAATAGAAAATGGCATACTTGTGGATTTAATAGAGCCTAAAGGGACATTAAAGACATTTAGGATTATGATTTCTGCAATATTGCACAAAACTAAGGGCACAATGGACCTAAATAAAAGGTAACTTAGTAAATAACTTTAACAAGTAGGGGCACACTAGTAAAAGACCCAAAAAGGAATCAAATAGAACCTTCCAGCACACGCTGGAAGGCTATTCATAACAGAAAATGGGATCAAAGTGTAATAATTGGTAAAACATCAGGGGAGGGAACTAGAATTACTTTCCAGCTTTCCCCCCCCCCCCCAAATTTTCACCATGTCTCACCTATAAATAGACCCCATTTGAGCCTGTTTAGGGCTGGATTTTTGAGTAAAAAATTCAGAGAATACATACTTAGAATTATAGAGTAAAAACTGTCTGGGTTTGATAATCGAAGCTTATTCTAAGAGCTGTGGTGGATTTCCTGCTTTTGTTGATTCTCTATTGCCTGTCTTTGCTGGGTATTTGTTTTGTTGCTGCTTTGGGATTCAATTGCTTGCTGAAACTCATCTCTATTGCTGTTGCATTGCCTGCCGTGGATTAACTGCTATTTCCTGACCTGTTTCCCTTAGACTCATAAGAGTTTTTTCTGCTGAATCAGGTATACAACTGTTACTCCAACATGTAATTGCAGTCAATTTGAGGAAATGAATGAATTGAATTGATTTACGAGAATTGACTCTATTATTCGTTTTCATTTTAGATTTTATGTAATTCAATAGGATATGGTTGTATAATTGACATATGAACATCATGGGTTGATACTAGCAAACAATGTCATAGAGTAGTATGTAGATTAGAGTAGTAGTAGTGATCAAAATCATCTAAACTTAGTTAAAACAGGTTAATAATTGAATTAATTCACCTAGTCTTAAAAAGGATCATAATAGGTCTATAATCGTAATTACATTAGCATAAGATAGTTAATTTAGTTTGATAACAATTTGTTCAGTTTAAACAAGTTAATAGTGATTAGAAATGATATAGAGTAAAACCTGTTAATTAGTGAATTGATATAGAGTAAAACCAGTGGTCAAACTCGAAAGTAAATAATCATGTGACTAATTAGTTTGTTACTCATTTAGCTTATTGCTTAGATACAATTAATTTCTGATAGTTAAAGAGTAGAAGTATCAATTAATCTGTTTCATATAGTTAAATAGTGTTTTTATCACTATTAGTCAATAATTAATCTATTTTCAAATAGTTTTAAAATTAAGTTGATAAAAATACAAAAACAAAGGTAGTTTGTTGGTTAAATTCAATTTGTATTAGATTATCTATGGTTTAGAACTAATATTGTAATTCTGTATTATTTCTTTTCATAAATAAATATAACTCCTCTATTCTGATTCTGAAATATTTGTGTATGTGACAAATTCCAATTTATGTTTCTCTTTTTTAGTTGGTTTGGGCCTAATGGATGTCGTAGGCCCAGATCTGGTACAATTAAAGACTGGGCTTCTGAGTATAAGGTCCAGCAATATCTGGGTTTCTGAAACCCAGATGCAAAGACAGGGCTGATAAGAAAGCCCAAAGCGTCCAGGCCCAATGACATAGAGTAATAATGGCCTGGACTTATATTCAGAAATTGCAATTACAACTAATTGACTAAGGGAAAACCGAATGATAGAGAATGCAGTTATACATATAGGATCGGCCTATTAAAAACGGGTGGGATGAGCCTCGCATAAGAAACGGAATAACGGGGCCCCCATATAAACAAATGATCATATATATAGACTCGGGAATGTTGATAGCAAATTTCACAACCTTTCCTAAAGATTTAAAAGCTGTTAGACGATTTAGGCACGATTTAATATACTTTCCCTAATACAATTGCACACTTGGTGTGACTCATATCGTAAATCCCGGCGAAGCCGAAACGTATTAAAGCTCACATGCGTACTGGTTGCGGTGTGACTCAAAATACGTTTTCGCAACATCGTAATTCGTAAAAATATTAAAGTTTGAAATATGTATACATTGTTAAAAGGCATATAATAAGTCACATAAAACCGAGAATGACATTTGAGCGACCGTGCTAAAACAACGGAATCCGGGAGTGCCTAACACCTTCTCCCGAGTTAACAGAGTTCCTTATCCAGGTCTCCAGTTTCGCGGACTGTAATACAGAGTCAATTTCCTCAGATTCGGGATTAACTGGTGACTTGGGACACCATTATTTTCCCAAGTGGCGACTCTGAAAATTAAAAACAATCCTGGACCGATTGTCCTTTATTTGAAAAAACTCCATCCTCTTTGTTATTATATCCTTCCCGGGAATTTGAAACATTGAGGTATACCCTATTCTCTTAATCGGGAATTAAACATATAAAAAAAGGTAGTAAAAAGGGAGGTGTGACAGCTCTGGCGACTTTGCTAGGGAAAAGCAAGCCAGAACTTCGGTTTCAGGGTTTTCAACCCTTCATAGACTCCTAGTGATGGATGTAGGTCTCTGGGTGAAGAGGAAGAGGAGGGGTTCTCGGGGCCGACCGCGGATTAGATGGGGAACTTTGACTAAGGAGAAAGCCCGGGAGCTGGAGAGGAAGCTAGTTGATGGGGGAGCTTGGAGTAGCTCTGGGGAAGCGGACGCAATGTGGTCAGTGACGGCGAACTTGGTTAGGGAGGCTGTGCGAGATGTGCTTGGGGTAGCCAAGGGCTATTCAGGCAGGCACCAATGTGACTGGTGGTGGAATGAAGTAGTCCAAGGAAAAGTGGAGGCGAAGAAGGCGGCGTTTGCTAAGTTGTCAGGGAGCTCAAGCGAAGAAGAAAGGAGAGCGAACAAGGAGAACTACAAGGTGGCGAGGAAGGAAGCGAAACCGGCGGTCACGGAAGCTAAAAATGCAGCGTTTGGGCGCATATACGAGGAATTGGGGGAGAAAGGCGGGGACAGAAAGTTATTCCGGTTGGCTAAGGTGAGGGAGAAGAAGGCGCGGGATCTAGACCAAGTTAGGTGCATCAAGGACGAGGATGGTAGGGTTCTGACGGGGGAGTCGCAAGTCAAGCGGAGATGGCAGGAATACTTTCGAGACCTTCTTAACGAAGAGGGGATCGAGTCTTAGAGCTAGGGGAGCTGGGGCATTCAGAGTGTACTAGAGACCTCGGGCACTGCAGGCGCATTGAGGAGGAGGAGGTCTTGAGGGCGTTGCGTAGGATGAGTAGGGGTCGAGCGACTGGGCCAGATGAAATTCCGGTGGAGTTTTGGAAATGCATGGGTAGGTTAGGAGTGGAGTGGTTGTCCAGGTTGTTCAACGTGATCTTTAGGACCAAGAGGATGCCGGAGGAGTGGAGATGGAGTACAGTGGTTCCCTTGTACAAAAACAAAGGGGATATCCAGTGTTGCAACAACTATAGGGGTATTAAATTAATAAGTCACACCATGAAGGTCTAGGAGAGGGTGATCGAGGTAAGGGTGAGGGAGATGTCATCTATATCTGTGAACCAGTTTGGTTTCATGCCGGGTCGATCTACTACAGAAGCTATCCACCTTGTGAGGAGGGTGGTGGAACTGTTCAGGGATAAGAGGAAGGACCTGCATATGGTGTTTATCGACTTGGAGAAAGCGTACGATAAGGTCCCTAGAGAGGTTCTGTGGAGATGCTTGGAGGCAAAGAGCGTGCCAGAAGCCTACATCAGAGTGATCAAAGACATGTATGATGGAGCCAAGACTAGGGTTAGGACGGTGGGCGGCGACTCGGACCATTTTCCGGTGGTTATGGGGCTACATCAAGGATCTGCGTTAAGCCCTCTCTTATTTGCCTTGGTAATGGATGCTCTAACTCGCCATATTCGAGGGGATGTGCCATGGTGTATGCTCTTTGCTGACGACATAGTCTTGATAGACGAGACGAGGGCTGGTGTTAATGCGAGGTTGGAGGTCTGGAGACGGACCCTCGAGTCTAAGGGTTTTAAACTAAGCAGGTCTAAGACAGAATATCTAGAGTGCAAGTTTAGCGCCGAGTCGAGCGAAGTAGGTTGGGACGTGAAGCTGGGATCTCAGGTCATAGCCAAGAGGGACAGTTTCAGATATCTTGGATCAGTGATTCAAGGGGACGGAGAGATTGACGGGGATGTCACTCACCGTATAGGAGCGGGGTGGTTGAAGTGGAGGCTCGCATCGGGAGTCTTGTGTGACAAGAAAGTTCCACAGAAACTCAAGGGGAAGTTTTATAGAGCGGTGGTTAGACCTGCCATGTTGTATGGGGTGGAGTGCTGGCCTGTGAAGAACTCTCATGTCCAGAGAATGAGAGTTGCGGAGATGAGGATGCTCAGGTGGATGTGCGGGCTCACCGGATTAGATAAGATTAAGAATGAAGTTATTCGGGAGAAGGTGGGGGTGGCCCCGGTGGATGAGAAGATGCGAGAAGCGAGACTCAGGTGGTTTGGGCATGTGCGGAGGAGAAGCCCTGATGCACCGGTGAGGAGTTGTGAGCGACTGGCGGTGGTTGGCGCGAGTCGAGGCAGAGGGAGGCCTAAGAGGTATTGGGGTGAGGTGATTAGGCAGGATATGGCTAGAATGGGGATTTCCGAGGACATGACCCTCGATAGGAAAGTTTGGAGGTCTAGTATTAGGGTTGTAGGGTAGGGCCTTCTAGAATTCTTAGTACTTCTGTTAGGGGCTGAGTGGGGTTTGGTAGCGATCTCTATAGTTAATTAATGTATTGTATTGTGCCTATTATGGTAGTAACCGATTGGTATTATCTCCATGTCATTCTACTTTTGGTTTTATGTTTAGATATTTATTTGATTTATCCCGGATTTACTAACATTGTTTTGTTTTGTTTTGTTTTGTTTTGTTTGTTGATTTTCTCTCTCTTTTTCCGAGCCGAGGGTCGGCCGGAAACAGCCTCTCTACCCTTTCGGGTAGGGGTAAGGCCTGTGTACGTATTACCCTCCCCAGACCCCACTTTGTGGGAACATACTGGGTAGTTGTTGTTGTTGTTGTTGTTGATATTATTTGACTTTTTTAAATGCTTTGAACAACATGCTACGTGTTTTACCGCTTTGATATTATATGGATTGTATATATAAATTGTGCCGAAAACCCTTCTCTTTTTCACCACCGGGGATGTGCTTACTGGTTGAGACTCCCCTTTCTATTAAGTCATACCCAAAATAAGAAACAGAGGCCGGATAAGTTACAAAGCCGAATGACCCCGTGGGTCACCGGTACGTAGCCCCCTCCTCGATCCGAGTTGTCCACTCGGGTACACGGTCTAGCACTCTATTAAACTATAAGATATTAAACATAGGTCTAGGACGATTATTTGCATCATAATTGACTTAGGGGACTCAACATAGGGGTTGGGTCCGTCTAGGACAGGTGATCTGGTAATTAAAGACCGAGCATGCTATATGTTGCATTTTTAATTGTCTTTGATCATTATGTGGACCGGCAAATTCTCGAGAAAATAGAAAGAGAATATTTTGAAATAGAAAAAGAAAAGAGAGAGATATTGACAAAAGAGTTGTTAGAAAATCTAAAAAATAGGAAAATATTATTGTTAAAATAATTGGTCAATTAATCTGACCGAACTATGCAGGTTTGTTTCTCGCCATTAGGTGAAATATGTAGG
Organism: Nicotiana noctiflora; assembly: GCA_032618575.1. Taxonomy (NCBI): domain Eukaryota; kingdom Viridiplantae; phylum Streptophyta; class Magnoliopsida; order Solanales; family Solanaceae; genus Nicotiana; species Nicotiana noctiflora. Next base: position 59,722 of record JASVEL010005716.1, read on the forward strand.
CAACCCTTGAACGGGTCCAACCACCCTTTTGAAAATAGCCGAATGTTCCGAAAGGACGGCGGAAGGCTGTTTTGACAAAAATGGCCACTTCGAAAGTCATGTCTTTTCCTTTCTCAAAATAAAAACCTGAGAAGGTTATAAAATGAAAATTTGCTTTGAAAAATATTTTCCTTTTTCTAAATAAAATCGCCTTTAATAAATGTGCAGGATGAGCACGATATAGAATGAACCCTTCACTCTAATGAATAGAATCCCTTTGGAGCTAAGATTATGGTGGAACGACATGGGACAGGAAGGACAAAATTGGGTCAAATGTTATCTGAAGGACCTTACGGGGTTAATGGACATAATTCCCCGAGGCGATATAATCCGAGCACTTGTTACATGCTGGGATCCTGCACACAACGTCTTACATTTCTCGGACTTTGAACTCACTCCCACTCTTGAGGAGGTTGCTTACTATATAGGGAAAAATGAGGTCCCCTTAAAAGAGAAATACCCAGTGGCTCCAAGAGCGATAATGGTGCACCGCTTCCTCGACTCTTTGAAGATTGCTCGGAACGTCCACAATGAGGATTTGGTTAATGGGTTTTGCCCTTTAAACTTCATCTACAGTAGATATGGACATGTCAAGGGTTTCAATGACCCTACGCACAAACTCTGTAGTAAGTCCAACCGAGCCAAATGGGAGGAACATCGACGATTCACCTTTCTGGTGGCGTTTCTCGGACTAATCATATTCCCAAGAAAGGACGAGCACATTGATACGAGATTCATCGAGGTGGCCAGCACTTTGATTGTACAAGATAATTGCACTTTGGCCCCAATGATCATAGCCGATATCTACCGTGCCTTGACAACATGTAAAGTAGGGTACAACTTCTTTGAGGGATGTAACTTGATTCTACAAATATGGTTGATAGAACATCTATGCCATCATCCTTCGTTCTCAAGCTGTGGGCCATCTGAAAGAACGTGCCTCGAAGAATTCTATACGAGAACAAAAGAGGTTAAGCTGCTGGAGGGAGTTAAAGGTTGGATTTCATATCTACGATCATTGACCGATAGCCAAATCGATTGGGCGTATGGATGGTTTCCCCTCAATGAGGTGATTTACATGCTGATGGAAGGGTCACATTTCTTGATCATGGGCTTAAAAAGTATCCAGCCTTATGCCCCATACAGGGTCCTACGACAGCTTGGAAGATATCAAGTTATACCAAAGGATGGGGACCTCAGTTTGCAAGCAATAGAGATTAGTCCGGATGGGCAATTCCCGGAAGCAAAGGTCCGACAGATTTGGAATGAGTGTCAAAATTTGAAGGCAGAAGCTTGTGTGGAAAATAGAGCTCGGGAGAAGTATTGACAGGGTACTGTAACGACCCGGCCCGTCGTTACGGAAATTTACCACCCCGTCATGTTGCAATTTCATGTTTTATGCTTTTATATCAGTGTTAGAGCCTATCGGGTGAGTTAGGGGTGAATTGAATTGAAAATGAAGCAAATAGCATGTTTGAAGGAAGTTTGAATATGGAAAGTCAACCTAGAGTTGACTATCGAGTTAGAGTGCTCAGAATCAGATTCTGATGATTCGACTAGTTTCGGGGGATCATTTATGACTTAGGAGAGCAATCGGAATTGAATTTGGAGATCCGATGTAGAAATAGGCTTGAATTGGCTAAGGTTGAATTTTGGCGAAATCCGATCGATAGGTGAGATTTTGATCCGGGAGTCGGAATGGAATTTCGACAGTTGCAGTAGTTCCGTTAGGTGATTTTGGATATGCCTGCAAATTTTTAAGTCATTCGGGCATCGTTTGGTCGGGTTTTTGATCGAATGTGAATTTTTGAAGTTAAAGTTAAACTTAAGCTTAAATTTGTTGAAAACGGACGATTTTGATGTTAACGATAGAGTTTTGATGATTGGAACAAGTTCGAATAAGGTTATAGGGCGTGTTGGTTCTTTTGGTTGAGGTCCCGGGGCCTCGGGTGAGTTTCGGGGTAGTTTCGGACCATTTCTAGGCCATTTTTAATTGCTGGTTTATGTCTGTAGCATTGTTCTACGCGATCACAGACAATGGGACGCGATCGCGATGAGTAAAATGTGCGAAAAGTATTAATGAATCGCGATCGCGTGAAAGTTGTAGCTCATCCTGTCTAGTTTTCAGAAAGATAAATAAATCGTGATTTGGACGTATGTGTAAATAGTTATTGACGTTATACTATAGTGTGTCCGAGAATGATCTCTAATACACATGTATAAATTGGGAAGCTTATATCTAGAAATGTATACGGATTCAGGAAATCAGCATCAAATGAAAGTTATAGCCCTATGTGTCTAGTTTTCAGAACATCAAACCATTCATCATTCGGAGTTGTGTGCAAAATGTTATGACCATTATACTGAAGCCTATACGGAGGAACCCGAGTTTGTTCACCGCGATCGCGAAGCTTTTCCCGCGATCGCAAAGGGTAAATTTTGGGCCAAATTTTGTTCTCCGCGATCGCAGAGCCATTACCGCGATCACGATGAGTAATATGCCTGGGCAGAATGTTTTTAAAACATTCCAGTCGCGAAATCAACCCATTTTTCCACCATTTTTGGTCATTCTTGAGAGTGTTTGGATGGGAATTGAAGGGATTTCAACGGGGAATCATTGGAGGTAAGTTTTATGAGTTAAATACATGATTTTATCAAAGAATCTTCCATTAATTCTCTGAATTTGGGTAAGAAATCAAGAAAATTAGGGCTTTGAACAAAAAATCTTAAAATGGAGATTTGAAGGACCATTTGTGGTCCGAATTGGGAGTTCTTGGTATGTACGGACTCGTGGAGAGACGTGGATTCCGAAAATGTGAGTTTCATAATTTTTCGAGATGTGGTCCCGGGGCTCGGGTTTTGCCAATTTCGTGATTTATGATATTTTTCGAGTTCTTTCGATTGGGTGATGTTCCATTAGCCTATTTTGATATATTTGTGCTGATTTGTGCTAGTTTTGACGTGCGTGGATGCCGGTTCGAGGAGATAAGGCATCGCGGGCATGAGCTTTCGTCGATTCGAGGTGGGTAATACTTGTAAATGATGTCCTGAGGGTTAGTAAACCCCGGACTTGCACATCTTAGTGCTGTGTCGACGTGACTTGCACGCCGGATAACGGGCATGGGGTAGAGCAAACATGATAATTAGTCCAATTCATTTCAACAATTTGGTGTTATTATGTATTACGTCCCGCGTAATACATAATAACACCAAATTGTTGAAATGAATTGGACTAATTATCATGTTTAGGCTTCGTGCCAATTATTTGAATCCTTCTGGGATTGGTATCACTGTTTTGATAACACTGTGCATATTTTATTCTAAATTTAAGGTTTTAAAATGGTATTTTGCTATTAAGCATTTTTATAAGGTTATGAAAAAAATAACTTGAACAAGGTCTTAATAACATTTTTAGCTGTGAGCTAATATGATATTGTTGCCCGTAGGGCTTTCTTGATTATTTGTTAGATTGATTGGGGCCGAGGGCCATATGTTAGGGCATGACATTTTATGTGAGCATATGCATACACATGCATGGATCGGACTGCACGCCGCAGTGGTATACGGATCGGGCTGCGCGCCGCAGCAGGTGTGATATTAATATTGTGCTTGGGCTGTAGGAGCCCCTCCGGAGTCTGAACCCCCACAGTGAGCACGGGTACCCAAATTGGATCGGGCTACACGCCGTAGCGGTCATATGCATTGCATGGCATACATACATTGATTTACTTGTACTACGTGGCATAACATTCAGCACTCATACATTACTGGCACACATGCATTAGTTGCCTTATTGACCAGATCTCCTGGTGTAAATTGATAAGGAGTGCTGAGCCCGAGGGGCTGATTTGAGTGCGGACTTGCACCGCTTGAGATTGTATCCAGGTATTGGTATATTATTATGACAGAAAGTAGCTAAAAATTGAGATTTTTAATGATCTACTCACTTATGTTGGAAAGGAATAAAAAGATAGTTCTGTATTGTGTAGCATGAGATAGTGTCTATCGTGGTTTTCTTCCCTTCAGCATTATTTACTTTTATTACTGCTGAGTTGGAAGTACTCACACCCGACTCCCTGCACCTTGTGTGCAGATTCAGGTACATCACAGCATGGCTGATTCTATTGCGGCTCGGGAGTGTTTTTGGACAGTCGAGGTAGCTGCCAGCGTTCACAGGACCTGATTCTCCAGTTTGTCTGTATTTTGTTCTGATCATCCCACACTTGTGCACAATTATATTCACTATTTACACTTTGTATACTCTGTAGAGGTTCATGACTCTTTTCCCTTCGGTCTATGGGAGTTGGCACGTGTTGGGACTTGGTTCCCTGTTTTTAATATATCTCTCACTGTTGTGCTTAAATTGGATAAAGTGAGCTTTTGGCTCCGTGGTTAATGTTGATTGGTCAGGCTGGCCTAGAAGTGTGCTGGGCGCCATCACGACCAGATTTGGGGTCGTGACAAGTTGGTATCAGAGCTTAGGTTTACTAGGCCTCATGAGTCTTGAGCCGGTTAGTAGAGTCTTGTAGATCGATACGGGGACGCCTGTACTTATCCTCGGGAGGCTGCGAACCTTTAGGAAACACTTCACATTTCTTGGAATTCTTATCGTGCGCACTTGATTCAGCTGGAGATATAATTTTGAAATTCCTTCCGCACGTCTGTGTACGCATCAAGTGCTTAGTAATATAATTGACTTATGGCTTGCAATTCCCCGATCGAGGGGCGAGATATAATCTCCATGAGTTCATGTTGGGCCAGTCGGGAGGACTTGAGGCCGGATCCTTGTCTATGGCTTGAGCACCAAGGTATTAATTTTGCGAGTCGGTATTATGAAGTTCATACGATCGGTACCGATCCTTATTGTGCAAATGGCAGTTTAATAATGGGAGAGCTGTAAGGTATTCAGTTCTTATTGTGATTTGATATGTCGCCCTAGCTATGGGCGTGAGAAATAATTATCATATCTCATAATTGGAAGGTAAAGTGCCTTATGTGTAGTGGAATGAGTTTAAACTCAGGAAGACTAAAGTGATTTTGATATGTGTTATGATTCGAGCAGATACAACGCAGGTTCAAGTATAAATTATGATAATATGATTTGTATAGTATTGAGATTTAATGCTGTTGAAATACATTATGATATCTTGTTGAGTTGTGGATGTATTGTTAGAATGGTTTGGTGATTCTCTGGCAGGTGGATAGGCCAATTTACAAAGGAAACTCTATCGAAATTTTTGGAAAAATTTGGGACTTAGAAAGATTTCTGTCACCTAAATAGGGGGCGTTACTGTTGTGTGTGAATGAATGAAAGAATTGCAAAAGAGTTAATATTTCTGATGATTCGAATCTCCGCCGAAGCTTGTAAATGACTTGAGTTTAATCTAACTAGAACCTTGTGGCATCATTTGAGTAAGAATGCTATGAGTAGCTAAAAGTGCTTTGATGTATGACTCCGAGCTAAGTTGGGGAGGTTGTTATTGATTAACTGATTGCTCTGTTGTGTGCTGTGTTGGCTCTGTCTCTAGGTATGTTGGGAAATTTTGATAAAGGTTATGGTGCTTCATAGATATGAAGAAATACTAGGATGTTGTGAACTTATGTTGGTAAAGAATCTTCAGTGTATAGAAAAGAAAGATAGCAAATTGTATCTGTATGTAATCATGATCTGCACTGTCAGAGTTCTAATAAGGCACGAGTGGTTCTGTTCAATAAGACAGTTGAATTACAGCTGAATAAGGATGACTGACGCCCGAGAATTATTTACGGTGTTCAAGATTTTACTTGTAACAGTCAGGTGTCTTGAGATTGTGCATGTGGCTAAAGATGGTGGTTTCGTTAGAAGAGATTGGTACTTGTGTTATATTATGTGAATGATGGGATTCTATGTAATCCGTATTGGAAGGTAATGATAACGAATTCAAATCGCAAGAGGTTCTTCAAAATAAAGTATTGTAGGATGTGATCCTTCCTGGGAAATATTGAGAGAGTATTCAGTGGCCTACATGTCTTAGACCGTGTGGTCTTATGCACGAGTCTCATGTGGTAACATGAGTTGATGTATTATGGTACTATAGTAAAGACTGATATGAAATTAGAGATGAATCAGAAAGGAAACTGGGTAAATGGAACGACTTGTTAATAAACGAGAATGGTATAAAAAGGAATACGATTGATTCCTGGTGTGTGGTTGAAGTAATGAGTCTTGCAGACATTGCAGCAAAGCTCTTGAGTGCTGGCAGTTGTGTAACTTGATATGGGTATAAGGACTCAGTCCCGACAGTTAAACTTATGCAACGAATGGGAAGAAATAGTTTGTGATGTGTTTAATCATGGTTTGAAAATGAGTATACTCTTGTCGGTATGCGAAGCATGGAATGTGTAATGAGTTTTCTTCTGTATGGGATCACGAAAGTCCTTGACTAGTGGAGTGCGCCGATGTTGAGGCGGAGGAAAGGGATATGAATTTCCATGTTGTCTTAGTGTAATATGGTATACACGATGTGTTATGGTAAGTTGATAATGGTATATTCTAGGTTTGAGATCAGTTCATAATATATGGGAAGTCAATAAAATTATTGAGCAGCGCGGACAGCTGCAGGTGAATTAAGAATCGATCTTTCTGATAATTTAAGAAAATGGTACTGCTATTCTATTAACTTGGCAGGGAATATGATCCAAAAAGGGACAAGGCAATGTAAACTGATGATATCCAGTGGTATGGTGCTATTCTCTTGTTGGATCGACTATAATAATTGAGTCGTTGATGGCATAGTGAAATTTCTGAATGGCTTTCGTGGTATGAATGGACGCTTGATGTGCGTTATGTATTTGTATGGTGAAGTACGGAATCAAGCATGGTGATTCATGTGTTATATGTGTGTTGGAGACTAGAAGTTCTTGTAACCCGCCTACGCAGCGGTGGTATGTCGTGTGTACCGGCACCGTTTAGCGGTTATTGGAAATCGGAAGCCCTAGTGGCTCTCTCTCATCTTGCTATGACGAATTTGGATTATGATACTTGACTGCTGACTGGTCATCATTGGGCCAGGTTGTCTACACTGATGTGATATGGACTATGATGGTATGGCATAAATTGCGTAGCAAAATGCATCAGAGTATGCTCCAGCGGGGTAGTTGTACCTCAGGACTAGCAGACGGCTGGTGGGTATTGCTTTGTTGGTTGGGCCTTAGTGGCGGATGTCAGTGTAGAGGTATCTACCATTGATTCAGTTCTAGTATTGAGAAACGTTGTCAGATGCATTTCATGTGGCCGAGCTTGAGGCTATATATATATATGTTTGCTGTAATGAGAAAATTCGACTCGATATGCATTTCCTTTTTGCGAGATTTATGCGTGGATCGGGTGGCACGCCGCCACGGGTTATTTGGATCGGGTGGCACGCCGCCACATGTATGGTATCTGGATCGGGTGGCACGCCGCCACGGGTATGTCATTGGAACGGGTTGCACGCCGCAACAGAATATTGTGAAAATATAGTTAGTTATATGCTACCTGGTATACAATACTTCCTCACTTCTGAGGAAAAGTCCGTTTTGAGTATCGCTTGGCAAATGGCACGTCGGTTGTGTCCTTTCAGGATTTAGTAGCATACGTTAATTATTTCACCGTGGGTGAGGTTGATTGCTTGGGTTCAAGACCTAGATCTGTGCGTGGCTAGCCGTTTTGAGCTTAGTGGCTTGAGGTGCTTCATGAGTAATAATCTTGGGGTAGAATCACGAATCGCGACAAGGCTACGTGATGTTATGACCTCTCGAGGAGGATTCAGGTACTCTATTTCTATAATGCGAGACGCGATCTCGGTTCTATGTTATGATGACATAGAGGGATTGAATTGCAGCTCTTTTGCCGGAGACAGTTGTCATGATTTGAACTGTCATGATTCGAGTGTGTGCAGACGTTTCTATTGGAGCCTATGTTTTGCTCGTCGCGGCTTAGGCCGGTGTTGAGGTGTCATATCACCAGTGCGGTGTGTTATAATCGAAATGACCGTTGGAGTCATTAATGAATACGAGCATATTGGATCTTAGCTTGTTATAAAGGTAAAATTTGAGGTTTGGCTCCGAAACCAATTGTGGTATACGTTTTAAAAGGGAAATAGATTCACAAATGGTTGACCTGAGAGATGGGTTCGGTATATCGCGTGCTTCAGCTGCCGGGGGCAGGATATGGAGGTGTTGGAATAATATTCTATCTAATGAAAGAGGTTTTCAGCTAGTATTTGGTTATTGTGGCCAGTTGTTGTGATTAGAGACTATCGTCTCGAATGATGGGGTTGTCGATACATCATATGATCTCACCCGGAGTAGTGAATATGGGTTATTGCAGTAGATTCGAGTGTATCCTGAGTATAGGCATGGGATTAGCATTTGGCATATATTTCAGAAAGTGCAATGTGATTTATGTTTCAGATGGTCTGTGAAATTTTGACTATATGGTGTTTTCGGACTTATGTGAGATAGGGTGATGTATGATCGCTCGAGTATATGCTTGGTAAGGTCATTCAACTATTGGGTTGCTTCTAGTACAACTCTAAGTTCGCTCGAGGACGAGCATTTGTTTAAGTTGGGGAGAATGTAACGACCCGGCCCGTCGTTACGGGAATTTACCACCCTATAATGTTGCAATTACATGTTTTATGCTTTTATATCAGTGTTAGAGCCTATCGGGTGAGTTAGGAGTGAATTGAATTGAAAATGAAGCAAATAGCATGTTTGAAGGAAGTTTGAATATGGAAAGTCAACCTAGAGTTGACTATCGAGTTAGAGTGCTCGGAATCGGATTCGATGATTCGACTAGTTTCGGGAGATCATTTATGACTTAGGAGAGCAATCGGAATTGAATTTGGAGATCCGATGTAGAAATAGGCTTGAATTGGCTAAGGTTGAATTTTGGCGAAATCCGATCAATAGGTGAGATTTTGATCCGGGAGTCGGAATGGAATTCCGACAGTTGCAGTAGTTCCGTTCGGTGATTTTGGATATGCCTGCACATTTTTAGGTCATTCGGACATCGTTTGGTCGGGTTTTTGATCGAATGTGAATTTTTGAAGTTAAAGTTAAACTTAAGCTTAAATTTGTTGAAAATGGACGATTTTGATGTTAACGATAGAGTTTTGATGATTGGAACAAGTTCGAATAAGGTTATAGGGCGTGTTGGTTCTTTTGGTTGAGGTCCCGTGGGCCTCGGGTGAGTTTCGGGGTGGTTTCGGACCATTTCTAGGCCATTTTTAACTGCTGGTTTATGTCTGTAGCATTGTTCTACGCGATCGCGGACAATGGGACGCGATCGCGGTGAGTAAAATGTGCGAAAAGTATTAATAAATCGCGATCGCGTGAAATGCTCAGCGATCGCGAAGAAGGATAATTTCTGTGCATTGATCCTATTTCGGAAGCTCATAACTTTTTATCTACAAGGAATTGTAAGGTGATTTAAAAACGAAAGTTGTAGCTCATCGTGTCTAGTTTTCAGAAATATAAATAAATCGTGATTTGGACGTATTTATAAATAGTTATTGACGTTATACTATAGGGTGTCCGAGAATGATCTCTAATACACATGTATAAATTGGGAAGCCTATATCTGGAAATGTATACGGCTTCAGAAAATGAGCATCAAATGAAAGTTATAGCCCTATGTGTCTAGTTTTCAGAACATCAAACCATTCATCATTCGGAGTTGTGTGTAAAATGTTATGACCATTAGACTGAAGCCTGTCCGGAGGAACCCGAGTTTGTTCACCGCGATCGCGAAGCCTCTCCCGCGATCGCGAAGGGTAAATTTTGGGCCAAATTTTGTTCTCCGCGATCGCAGAGCCATTCCCGCGATCGCGATGAGTAATATGCCTGGACAGAATGTTTTTAAAACATTCCAGTCGCGAAATCAACCCATTTTTCCACCATTTTTGGTCATTCTTGAGAGCTTTTGGACGAGAATTGAAGGGATTTCAACGGGGAATCATTGGAGGTAAGTTTTATGAGTTAAATACATGATTTTATCAAAGAATCTTCCATTAATTCTCTGAATTTGGGTAAGAAATCAAGAAAATTAGGGCTTTGAACAAAAAATCTTAAAATGGGGATTTGAAGGACCATTTGTGGTCCGAATTGGGAGTTCTTGGTATGTACGGACTCGTGGAGAGACGAGGATTCCGAAAATGTGAGTTTCATAATTTTTCGAGATGTGGGCCCGGGGCTCGGGTTTTGCCAATTTCGTGATTTATGATATTTTTCGAGTTCTTTCGATTGGGTGATGTTCCATTAGCCTATTTTGATATATTTGTGCTGATTTGTGCTAGTTTTGACGTGCATGGATGCCGGTTCGAGGAGATAAGGCATCGCGGGCATGAGCTTTCGTCGGTTCGAGGTGGGTAATACTTGTAAATGATGTCATGAGGGTTAGTAAACCCCGGACTTGCACATCTTAGTGCTGTGTCGAGGTGACTTGCACGCCGGATAACGGGCGTGGGGTAGAGCACCATTGGGGATTGTGACTTGGTCCGTCCCGCGTAATAAATAATAACACCTAATTGTTGAAATGAATTGGACTAATTATCATGTTTAGGCTTCGTGCCAATTATTTGAATCCTTCTGGGATTGGTATCACTGTTTTGATAACACTGTGCATATTTTATTCTAAATTTAAGGTTTAAAATGGTATTTTGCTATTCAGCATTTTTATAAGGTTATGAAAAACTTGAACAAGGTCTTAATAACATTTTTAGCCGTGAGCTAATATGATATTGTTGCCCGTAGGGCTTTCTTGATTATTTATTAGACTGATTGGGGCCGAGGGCCATATGTTAGGACATGACATTTTATGTGAGCATATGCATACACATGCATAGATCGGACTGCACGCCGCAGTGGTATACGGATCGGGCTGCGCGCCGCAGCAGGTGTGATATTAATATTGTGCTTGGGCTGTAGGAGCCCCTCCGGAGTCTGAACCCCCACAGTGAGCACGGGTACCCAAATTGGATCGGGCTACACGCCGTAGCGGTCATATGCATTGCATGGCATACATACATTGATTTACGTGTACTACGTGGCATAACATTCAACACTCATACATTACTGGCACACATGCATTAGTTGCCTTATTGACCAGATCTCCTCGTGTAAATTGATAAGGAGTGCTGAGCCCGAGGGGCTGATTTGAGTGCGGACTTGCACTGCTTGAGATTGTATCCAGGTATTGGTGTATTATTATGATAGAAAGTAGCTAAAAATTGAGATTTTTAATGATCTACTCACTTATGCTGGAAAGAAGTAAAAAGATAGTTCTATATTATGTAGCATGAGATAGTGTCTATCGTGGTTTTCTTCCCTTCAACATTATTTACTTTTATTACTGCTAAGTTGGAAGTACTCATACCCGACTCCCTGCACCTTGTGTGCAGATTCAGGTACATCACAGCATGACTGATTCTATTGCGGCTCGGGAGTGTATTTGGACAGTCGAGGTAGCTGCCAGCGTTCGCAGGACCTGATTCTCCAGTTTGTCTGTATTTTGTTCTGATCATCCCACACTTGTGCACAATTATATTCACTATTTACACTTTGTATACTCTGTAGAGGCTCATGACTCTTGACCCTTCGGTCTATGGGAGTTGGCACGTGTTGGGACTTGGTTCCCTGTTTTTAATATATCTATCACTGTTAAATTATTCCGTTATGCTTGTGGCTCCGTGGTTATTGTTGATTGGTCAGGCTGGCCTAACAGTGTGCTGGGCGCTATCACGACCGGATTTGGTGTCGTGATAGGTACGCCGCATGGTATCGACGGGGTATTGAGCATGATAGACCATTGAAAAGACCTCACGTTCAAGATTTGGCCGAGCAGTCTAAGGAATACGGAAATTGGGTGGTTAAAGAAAATGAGTATAAGGCCAAGATCAGCTTACTAGAAAAACAGTTGCGAGATTTCCAATTCGAGAGCAGTTTACAGGCAGCATCTGACGAAGGTGAAAAGAAGCAGCTGAAAAAAGAGAATGAAATTCTAAAGTCTCAAGTTGCAAAAATGAAAATTACATCCGAAACCCCGGTTCGCTTAGCCCGAGACGAGAAACTAATTGAAAATCTTCGGCACAAAGTGAATGACTACAACTTCGATCTTGACAAAGAAGAAAAGGAATTATTTAGGGTTCGGAAGCAACTAGCCAGAGATGCCGACGAAAGAGCTAGAATGGTTCAACAACTACAAGATAAACATGAAGCTGAGGTAGCTCGATTGAGAAAGAAAGTCATCTAAGCCACAGTCAAAAGTAACAAAATAATCAAAGAGTTTGAAGAAGAAAGATAGCATTGTTACATGACTATGGCTCGATTAGAATTTGAGTTACAACAACTACAGAAAGAGAACCAACAAACCTTAGACGCTCGCGCCAAACAGATCAGCAGGCTGCTTTAAGAAAAAGGGGTCATTCGAGAAAGAATTGTCCATATTGTTCAGTACATCACCAGAAAATGCCAATTGTGTGAAGACATGTCCCGGGCAACATTTTCATTAGCCGTTAAGTTCTTTGTAAAGCAAGTCATGTCCGACCTAGATAAACGCCAAAGTGGATTGGCATATAAGCCCGCGGCAAGACCGAACGACGTCTCGCGGGCATTAGGAGCATTAACGTACTCATATGGCATGCATTTTGTATTTGTATTTCTTTTTGCATTAGTAGCACAACATCATTTTGTAAATCAATATTTTTTGAGTATCAATGAAAAGTTCAAAGAAGTTGTTGCTAATCTTTTTCCGCTTTATATCAATTGTCTGGGCGATAGTCTTATATGTAGGAACGAAAATCAATAAAGAAAGAAGAAAGAAAGAAATGAAAAAAGAGAGAGGGAAAAGAAAAAAAGAGGGGAAAGAAAAAGAAAGAAAAAAAGAAGAGAAAGAGAAGAAGAAAAGAGAAAAAGAGAAAAAGAAAGAGAAAGAAAAAGAGATGAATGAATAAGAGATGGATGTTGATTCAAAATGGAATAAGTGTCGGGATGATGCATGATGATCTAAGGCAAAAGTTGTGATTTTTAATAAATGCATCTTATCCCTTTATGTACTAACTATTAATAAGTGTTGTTGTTTATGAGAATCAGATTTCAGCTGGCAACTGGCACTCTGGCAAATCATCATTACAACACACGATCAAAAACTATGTCTAAGGCTGTGACTCAGGAAATTGAGCCAACTATCATATACCCATTACAAAAAGAGGAGGTTGTGTATGTTGCGGGGATGAAAGATGAGATGTATAAGCTCAATCAGCAAATGTCGGAAATGTACCAAGCTTGGTCCAGGGGTCAGCCTTTACCCACATATCCAGCCAATCCAGCATATGTCCCTCTTTCCAATCCTATTCCCGAGCCACCTACCATGAACTCATCCTCCATGTACCCAGATTACCATCACTGCTATGCCACTACTTCACAGGCACCACCACCACTATCCAAACATATTCCACCTTAACCACCACAGGTCGCCCCGGTGTATATGGCACCACCACCTGTTACTCTGCATAAATCGTTAAGTGAACTAGTGTTCCACGTGCAAGACGCACATTACTATCCGCCAGAGCTGACGTTTAGGCAGCATGATTCCTATACCCCATTGAAAGAGATGACGGAAGAAAAGCCCGTCAAGAACTTGGAGCAAGAGGAAATGGCACAGAAGATGAGGAGTTTAGAACAATCTTTCCGTAACATACAAGGGCTAGGAGGCCAAGTGAGCATTGCATATAAAGATTTGTGCTTGTTCCCAGAAGTACAGCTCCCAGTTGGATTCAAACTACCTAAGTTCGACATATACGATGGGAACTGGGATCCTGTAGCCCATCTCAAGGGTTATTGTAGCAAGATGCGTGGTGTAGGGGGAAGAGATGAACTTTTGATGGCGTACTTTAGCCAGAGTCTGAGCGGTTCTGCACTTGAGTGGTATACACGTCAGGATCACACCAGATGGTTCATCTGGGACGATCTAGCTCAGTCATTTGCTAACCACTTCCAGTACAACTTGGAGATAATTCCAGATAGACTGTTGCTTACCAAGATGGAAAAGAAGCCTGGGGAAAGTTTACGGGAATACGGCTTTAGATGGAGAGAACAAACGGCACGAGTAGATCCTCCTATGAAGGAGACAAAAATGGTAGATTGTTTTCTGCAAGCCTTAGAGCCTATTTACTATGGCCATCTAGTGTCGGCTATTGGTAAGAATTTCAATGAAGTGGTGAAAATGGGGAGTTTTGTAGAGGAAGGATTGAAAACCAACAAAATCATGAGCTTTTCTGCTATCAAGTCCACGAATTAGGCAATACAGACCGGAAATGGGGGATCTATTGGTAAGAAGAAGAAGGAAGAGGTTTCAGTTGTTGAAAGTAGACCATGGACTCAGAGCCAAAATACATACCATCACCCACCTCGCCCATACCAATCATACCCGCCAGCACCTTACAACCCTTCTCCACCATATTATCCACCCACTACCCCATATTATCCCATCCCACAAGCTCAACACTACCCATCGCCTCCACATGTATGGTGAGCCCAAGCTCCACAAAACGTCTACCACACACAGAACACCTGCCCTCCTTCCAGAACCTACAAGAACCCAAATAGACCCAGCTTCCGTCCTAATCCAGAAATGAGAAATAGAGCCCAAACAAAGAAAACATTCACCCCACTGGGGGAGTCTTATACCAGTCTCTATCATCGTCTAAAAGAGTTGGGGATGCTAAGTCCAATTGAGCCAAAACTTCCAAACCCACCACCCAGAAACATTGACCAGTCAGTCAGATGTGAATATTGCTCCGGGGCACCGGGGCATGATACTGAAAAGTGTTGGCACTTGAAATCTGCTATACAGGAGCTCATTGACAATAGGAGGATCGAGGTACAAGCTTCAGAGACTCAAAACATTACTCAGAATCTACTACCAACTCATCATGAGGCACACATGATAGAGTTAGAGCAAGAAGAGAGCAGCAAGAAGCCGTCCCAATCGGTAATGATGATAAAGGCCAATAGTAAAGTAGAGAAAGCGGTTGAGAAAGAGAAAGCAACAACCGAGTTATCAGTGAAAAAGCCGCCAGTGGTTGAAACTATGAAAATTATGGTGCCAGGGGCTAAGCCGTTATTGACAGTGAATGGAGCATACATGGAACCGGTGGTCATAAAACTAGTGGTGCAAATGCCGGTGGTAGATACTAAAGCCATACCTTGGAACTACAACAAAATCACAGTAATGTACATGGGAAAGGAAGTTTCAGGGGAGGTCAATTAAATACATGGCCTCACTCTTTCCGGGCGATCGTTTGCCCCAGAAGAGTTAAGGAAAATGAAGGTGGTAAAGGAGAGTCATGTGAAGAAGCCAGTCTCTGAAGAGGAAGCAGAAGAGTTTTTGAAGAAGATAAAAGCTCAAGACTATCCGATAGTAGAGCAGCTGAGAAAAACGCCTGCACAAATTTCATTGCTTTCATTGCTAATTCACTCAGAGGAGCACATGATGGCGCTGTTAAAGATTCTGAACGAAACACATGTCCCCCGAAAAATCTCAGTTCGCCATCTTGAAAAGATCACCAACAAATTTTTTGAGTCAAACAAGATAAAATTCTCGGACAATGAATTGCTTGTTGAAGGGACGGAACACAACAAGGCACTCTATCTCATCGTCAAAAGTAAAGAATCAGTGGTTACTCGGGTTTTAATAGACAACGGGTCAAGTGCAAACATTTGTCCACTCTCGACTCTCGGAAAATTGAAGATTAATCCTGACAGAATCCGTCGAAATAGTGTGAGTGTTTGGGGGTTTGACGGAGGAAGCAAAAATACCTTGGGAGATATTGTGTTGGAGGTCACTATTGGGCCGGTAGACTTTACCATGGAATTCCAGGTGTTGGATGTCACTGTTTCTTATAATCTATTGCTGGGACGGCCATGGATCCATGCGGCCAAAGCCGTACCATCTTCCCCGCACCAAATGGTAAAATTTGAATGGGAACATCAAGAAATTACGGTGTATGGAAAGGAAAATGCTTGTAATACCATAATGCCTTTTGAGGAGGTCGAAGGGGACAAGGGCCCATGTGTGTATCAGGTGACACATATTGTGGTAGTTAACAAGATATTCGAAGGGGAGAGCATGCCAATTCCTGCAGTGGCATCTACCGTAGTGATGGTAGCCAAAGAGATGAGCAGAAATGGGTTCACACCGGGAAAAGATTTGGGGATAGCCTTACAGGGAATAACACAACCTGTCCATCTACTGGGAAATAACGATACCTTTGGCTTAGGATTTAAACCTACCTACACCGACATCTAGAGAGCCAAAAAAACCAAGAAGAAAAGTTGGACCCTCCCGAAACCAGTCCCAAAATTATCTGACACCTTCACTAAGCCTGGTACACAACGATACTTGATAACTGCTATGTCAAGGTATGCTGAGATAAGGCCAGATACGGAACTCCTCGCAATGTTTGAAATGTTGTTCGGGGATGTAAACATGTTGGAGATAGGCGAAGGGACTAGTAAGATTGATATCCAATTCATTGGGCCCAGTGTTGTATTCAATAATTGGGAAGCCACTCCTTTTCCAACTAGGAGGGAGTTTTGGTAGTTAGCTTTCAAAAAATATCTTTCCCAAAAGCAGTTTTATTTTGTAATCCCCACACCCCCACTGAAATCAAATGTATCCAACCTCTGTTGTCTTTTTGAAAAAATATCAATAAAATGCAATTTCTTCTTTCTTTCTTCATTTTTGCCTTATTTTTATTTTTATTTTTCTTCCTTTTGTACAGTTCAATATTCGCTGATTCTGATGATATGTCATGCATGAAGGATTCCCGGCCCAGTTTTGACAATCGAATAATTATTCAAGAAATTGAAAGTGAGAGTGAAATAGAATATGAAGATGAGGAAATACTGGAGGAAATCAGTAAAAACTTGAATCAATATGAGGAAAACCCAAACCGAACTTAAGTGAGACAGAATATATTAATCTGGGGAGTGAGGATAATGTCCGGGAGACAAAAATCAGTGTACACCTAGAAGCTTCCCTCAGAGAAGGGCTAATAAAGTTGTTACATGAATACAAGGACATCTTTGCCTGGTCCTATGATGACATGCCCGGACTGAGCACTGATATGGTGGTACACAAGTTGCCTATTTATCCAGAATGCCGACCGGTAAAACAGAAGTTGAGAAAGTTAAAAACGGACATCAGCGTGAAGATAAAAGAAGAGGTGAATAAGAAGTTTGAAGCAAAGGTCATACAAGTTACCAAATACCCCACCTGGTTAGCAAATGTTGTGCTAGTTCCAAAGAAGACAGGAAAACCAGAGTGTGTGTTGATTACAGAGACCTCAACAAGGCCAGTCCGAAGGATGACTTTCCATTGCTGAATATCCATATATTAATCGACAATTGCGCCAAGCATGAAATTGGCTCCTTTGTAAATTGCTATGCGTGTTATCACTAGATCCTAATGGACGATGAAGATGCGGAGAAAACAGCTTTCGTCACGCCTTGGGGAAACTAATGCTATAGAGTGATGTCGTTTGGGCTAAAGTATGCCGGAGCTAATTGTATGAGGGCAATGACCACGATGTTTCATGATATGATGCATCGAGAAATTGAAGTGTATGTGGACGATGTCATCATAAAGTCCAAGAAGCAACATGATCATGTCAAGGACTTGAGGAAGTTTTTCCAAAGACTCCGAAGGTATAATCTTAAACTCAATCCTGTGAAATGCGCTTTTGGAGTACCTTCAGGGAAGCTATTGGGATTTATAGTAAGTCGGCGAGGTATCGAACTAGATTCGTCAATGATAAAAGCAATCCAGAGTTTACCTCCGCCAAAGAACAAGAAGAAAGTAATGAGCTTACTAGGCAGGCTGAACTATATTAGCCGGTTCATCGCTCAGCTGACATCAACATGTGAGCCTATTTTCAAGTTGTTAAAGAAAGATGCAGCAGTGAAGTGGCCCGATGAATGTCAGGAAGCCTTTGATAAGATTAATGAATATTTGGCAAATCCTCGAGTGTTAGTTCCTATGGAGCCGGGAAGACCTTTGATCTTATATTTAACAGTGCTTGATAACTTCGTTGGCGGTGTACTGGGGCAGCACGATGAGACTGGCAAGAAAGAGCAATCTATATATTACCTTAGCAAGAAGTTCACATCTTACGAGGTAAAATATACTCAGGTAGAGAGAACATGTTGTGCATTAACCTGGGTGGCTCAGAAATTGAAGCATTATTTGTCAGCATACACTACATATCTTATATCACGGTTAGATCCTTTGAAGTATATATTCTAGAAGCCCATTCCTACAGGGAGACTTGCTAAATGGCAGATTCTACTCACAGAATTTGACATCGTTTAGGTAACACGTACGGCAATGAAGGTGCAAGCACTTGCAGATCACTTAGCAGAAAATCTAGTGGATGATGAATATGAGCCACTAAAGACATATTTTCCGGATGAGAAGGCAATGAATGTTAAAGAAATGGAACAAAATGATAAGCCATATTGGAAAATGTATTTCGACGGAGCCGTCAACAGTAAAGGAGCTGGTATTGGAGCAGTGCTTATTTCACAAACGGGTCAACATTATCCTGTTACCGCTCATCTTCGATTTTTATGGACCAACAATATGGCCGAATATGAGGCGTGTATATTGGGATTGAGGATGGCGATAGATATGGGCGTTCAAGAGATTTTGGTCATGGGTGACTCGGATCTTTTAATACATCAAATTCAGGGAGAATGGGAGACAAGAGATTTGAAATTGATACCTTATCGGCATTGTCTACATGAATTGTCCCAAAGATTCAAATCCATGGAGTTGAAACACATCCCAAGAATACACAATGAAGTAGCAGATGCTCTGGCCACACTATCCTCTATGTTACGTCATCCAGACAAAGCCTATATAGACCCACTTCAAATACATGTGTATGACCAGAATGCTTACTGTTTTGCTATGGAAGGAGATTTAGATGGAGAACTGTGGTATCACGATGTCAAGGAATACTTGAAGACAGGAAAGTACCCAGAACAAGCCACCGAAGATCACAAGAGAGCTGTAAGACGCTTAGCGAATGGTTTTTTCCTCGGTGGAGGAATTATATATAAAAGAACACCAGACTTGGGTTGCTAAGATGTGTGGATGCGCAACAAGCTGATATGATTATGACTGAGGTGCACGCTGGAGCTTGCGGACCTCGTATGAGCGGGTATATCTTAGCAAAGAATATTTTGAGAGCTGGATATTATTGGCTCACCATGGAGCGAGACTGTGTCAGGTATGTGAAGAAATGCCACCAATGCCAAGTACATGGAGATTTAATGCACTCTCCGCCTTATGAATTGCATACGATGTCTGCACCTTGGCCATTTGTCACCTGGGGCATGGATGTTATCGGACCAATAGAGCCTGCAGCTTCTAATGGACATAGATTTATCTTGGTCGCGATTGACTATTTTACAAAGTGGGTGGAGGCAAAGACATTCAAGGCGGTGACGAAGAAAGCCGTGGTGGATTTCTTGCATGAAAATATTATATGTCGATTCGGAATTCCTAAAGTAATTATCACGGACAATGGGGCAAATCTGAACAGTCACCTTATGGTGGAAGCATGTCAGAAATTTAAGATCCTGCAACGTAACTCTACACCTTATAGGCCAAAGGCAAATGGAGCAGTAGAAGCTGCAAACAAGAATATAAAGAAGATCCTCAAGAAAATGGTGGAAGAGTCTAGACAATGGCATGAGAAGCTGCCTTTCGCTCTTATGGGTTATCGCACAACAATACGTACTTCTATTGGTGCCACACCCTATTCACTGGTGTATGGAACAGAGGCTATTATACCCGCAGAAATCGAGATACCATCGCTTCGAATCATAGCTGAAGCTGAGATCGATGATGATGAATAGGTAAAAGCCCGGTTGGAACAATTAAATCTGATCGATGAGAAGAAGTTAGCAGCGGTTTTCCGTGGGCAATTATATCAACAGAGAATGGACAGAGCATATAATAAGAAGGTGCATCCTCGGAAATTTGAAGTCGGACAACTGGTATTGTGGCGTATCTTACCGCATTGGGCTGAAGCAAAAGGCAAATTTGCACCAAACTGGCAAGGGCCGTTCATGGTATCACGGGTGTTGTCCAATAGGGCACTATATCTGACAGATGTTGAAGGGAAATGCGTAGAGACTGCTATCAATTCAGATGCGGTCAAAAGATACTATGTATGATTCCTTTTCATTTGTATAATTGTATTTGTTGTAATTTTGGAATTGAAATGATGAAGGAATTTTATTCTCTATCCAAACATTTTATCCATTGACATCCCCTTTGAGCCTTGTTCGATCTATTCTTTCATATCGCTCTCTCGAAATTGTTTATGATACAAAAAGAAAAAAAGTAGAAAAATGAAAAAGTGGAGAATTAAAAAAAAATAGAGGCAAAATGCAAATAAAAGAAAAAGACAAAGAAATCGGGAAAAAGTCAAACGAAAACCATGAATTAATGGCGTAGTATGAACTATGTCCGACTTGATCCCGAAAGGGTACGTAGGCAGCCATACTGAGGTTCAGTCACAATAAAGAAAAATCCAAAAATCCCCCACATTATGAAACTGGGGTAGAAGTTATGTTTTATAATTCCGAGAGTTGTAAATATTTTGAACCGTCGTTAATTTTTTAGCCTTTATATCCTTCTTTCTTAACCCATCCAAAAGCCATATTACGGTCCAAAGAAAGACCTTCTAATCAATTTCAAGAAAATAACAAATACAATGAGAATAAAGGAAGAACGAGGTATGGACAACACCAATGGTTCAGAAAAACAAAAGACAAAAGAAAATAAATATAAAAGAAAAAATGAGAGTCTTATCGGTGAAAACCTTAACCGGCACCGTGAGGCGACTGTGAGGCTGAGAGAAATAAAATGAGAGAGTCTTATCAGTGGAAACCTTTACCGTCACTATAAGGCGATGATGAGAATGTGGGAAAAATAAATGAGAGAGTCTTATCAGTGAAAACCTTTACCGGCATTGTAAGGCGACGATGAGATTGTGAGAAAATAAATGAGAGAGTCTTGTTGGTGAAAACCTTTTACGACACCATAAGGCGATTACGAGGATTGTTTTGGAAAAAGAGAAAAGAAACAAAAAATAAGATCGGTTTGGGTTGAAAGAAAGTTGGAGTTGGAATAATGGCAATTCGATTGAACGAACTGGGTCGGAGTTTAAATACATGGCATGGTCAAAGGAATCAGCCAACATACCCAGATAAGTTCTACCACTTCTCCAAATCACCCTTACCCCTTTTTTTGGAATTCATTTGTTTCTACATTTCATTGATTGTCCATTGAAAGCTAGCTACCAGCTTCTGATGATAAGAGCTAAAATAATACTGGATCAGAAAAGAAAGAAAAGAAAAAGGTGAAAGAAAATAAAGAAGGATGGCAATCAGAGCTGATAGAAAAGAAAACAAAAAGGGTGAAAAGCAAGAGAAAATACAAAAAGAGTTACAAAAGATAGTCGACTGAAAGACCGCACAGCAGGGAAAAATACAAAAAGAGGAAGGCAATAAAAGGCATGAGCGACAGATGCCAGTTGCCAGCAGCTTATAACTAATGAGATTTTGTTTTGTAATTTAGACAGGAGCAAATTGTCACTAATCACTTTAAAGTGAATGTGACCAATGTGAAAAGAGAGAAAACACTAAAAAGAAAGTTCAACAATAAATGGAGGAATCCATGGATGGAGGAACCACATAATCAAGAAAATACCAAAAACAACCGGAAGATATCATCTGTTAAAATTCACTTCCCAGTTATCAAACTAAGGGAATATTTTCTGCATTCGCATTTCATGCATTAGGCGCCCACCTGGATAACAAGGGAATATATTTCTGCATTCACATTTCATGCATCAGGCGCCCACCTGGATAACAAGGGAATATTTTCTGCATTCGCATTTCATACATCAGGCGCCCACCTGGATAACAAAGGAATACATTTCTGCAATTTTTAATTTCTGTTCAGGCGCCCACGTGTATAACAAACGAATACATTTATGCAATATTTAATTTCTGTTCAGGCTTCCACCTGTATAACAAGGGAATACATTTCTGCAATTTTAATTTTCGTAATTTTAGTGTGTGTTAGCTAACATGAGTAACACCGTAACATGACAAGCCCACACTAGGGCAGAAGAAAAGTTTTGTTGTTTTGTTTTGTTTATAGCAGGTATTAGTCTGAAGGCGAGGAGTACTATCGAAAATCAAAAAGTGAGAGCAAGAAAAAGAAAAATCAACAAAAAGAAGGATAGTCGCACAGAAAATCAAGGTAAAAGAGACAAGGAAGAACAAGAAGACAAGAAGTAGATAGGAGCAATTGTAACTCGTAGCATTATAGCTTAGAATAACTTCTTCATTTTACATTTTTACCCCTGGTGTAATAAGGAGTAGGTCAGTAAGTAATAACAGCGTCAATGCAACAGCAAAGTCTTGGTAGTTTTGAACTACCAGACCTTCCCGAACTACACTGACCTGATTTCTGTTTAGCCCAGGATATGTAGGCAACCTCTGAGGCAGGGTGCGGTCAAAAGGTTTTCAAAAAATGCTTCTCACGGAATATGCCAATGGGCAAAAATCTCTCATTACTGCTCACTTGTCTTTGCACTGAAACTCTTCGTGTTCCCAAGCAAAGAGGGGCAGCTGTGAGCACGTGATTTTTGCCCTAAGCAACAAATTCCAAAATTAAAATAAATAATATTTTTGTGTGCAATTACATGTTTTGATTGAAATAAGATGCATTTGTGTGATTGAACAATTATATATTAAAATTAGAAAATTAAAAAAATAAGTTAAATACAAGCATTTCGATTTAAGAGGTTAAAAGAAAATTAACAAAAAAGAGGCAATAATAACGGAAAACAAGGAAAATAGTAGAAAAATGTCAAAAAATATCAGAAATTAGAGAAAGTAGGAAATTGAATAATTGAAAATAATACAAAAAGAAAAAAATGAAATACATTAAAAAATACATAAAAAAATAATAAAAAAAGACAAAAAATACACAACTGGGCCAGTTGTCCCAGATACATTGGCCCAGTCGTGTATAAGAGACCGGTTCAATTGAATAAGTAACAAAAGATCTTATCCGCCCATTTATTCAATCCAACAGTTGAATTTTAATCCGGAGATCATTGAATTAATATAGTTTTGATGTTTGAATCTGGGTCGTTCATTTGTTTAATCCAACGGAGGTGAGATCAATCCCCATTTAAATTAAAACGATGTCGTTTGAGGGAGTTTGATCCTGGCCGTTGATCAACGATGATCCAATGGCCAGAAATCGTGCATCTGTAACATGTATAAAAGGCTTTGGTCTCTCAGAGACCGGCCATTATGTCCAAAGGATTTAACCCTAGCCGCCCATTCTTCTTCGTCTTCTTCTCATCTCACGCCGGCTATGGAGACTGCCCGCCGTTCATGGCAGTCTCCGGCTACTTCTGAGGCTCAAACCACTCTCTTTTCACTCCTCTACCCCAAACTACCCTGAAAACCCAAGAAAACCCCAAAAGCCCCAAGATCATGAAAATCCGGTCACCGGAGCTCTTCTCCGGTGACCACCACTTTTGATACTGGCCTCCAAATAACACCCCTAAACCTCCTTTTCTTGATCTTTTACCCCATGTAACCCTTTTCCTTCGAATACTCTCCAAACTCCTTGAATCTCTAAAAATAAGTCGCCGGAACCCTAACTCTAGCCGACTAAAATAAACCCTACACCCAAAAGATCCTTTCTTTTCGTCTCTGAACCTATTCCTACCACTAAAACAAATAAAAGACTTTGTCTTGAAAAGAAAACTAGAAAAAAGAAAGAAAAGAAAAACTGGAAAAGGCTTTGACTTGAAGCCTGAGAGAAAAGAAAAAGAAAAATAACAAAAAAAGGGGATAGCACAGGAGACATATCCTGAAAGCTAAGTCCCCCTCCTCTTTTTCGTTTATGCTTACATTCTTCTGTGATTTTTGTCGTCTTCGCTTGTTTCTACATCATCTTCATATTTTTTAGCATGTTTTCTGTTTAGATTCTCTTCTTTTTAGTCGCTTAAGCCACTGCATGATAGATTGGACTTATCTTCTGAAAAATCCCTGTTTAGTTGTGTTTCTTTGTTTAAATCATGCCTTCTTTGTTTGCTTCTTCATCATCTTCATGTTTGTTAGTATGTTTTCTGTTTAGATTCTCTTCTTTTTAGTCGCATAAGTCACTGCATGTTCAGATTAATTTTATCTTCTGAAGAATCTCTGTTTTATTTTGTTTCTCTGTTTTAATCATGTCTTCTTTGAAGCCTCTTTGATAAATTTCTACCTATCTATGCTTAGTCAAATACATCGAGCATGATTAGGGTTTCGGTAGTCTTTTGACATGAGAAAAGTTCTGACTATGCCTGCTTTATGTTCAATTGATATACTGTGTTTAGAATTTGGATTATAAGTCTTTTGATTGAAATTCAGCAATATTCAATCTCTTCTCCGAGTATTGGTTAAATGACAAGTAACTCTGATTTCATGGCTATGTATGCAATTTGATGTGAAAAGGGCTATGTTTGCAATGATTTTTTGTTAGTTGATTACTGTTAATACCTAATGTGCTTAGGTGAAATTGGTTATAGCTGCAATAGTGTAGTAATCTGAAAAGTGGTTAAATCTGAAAACATGCTTTAAATAGTTAAAAGTGGCTAAAATTGAAAACAACACAAAAGAGGTTATAATTGTAATAAGTAATAAACATTGGTCAGTCTTGTAACTGACCAACTCTGATAATTCTCTAATCCTGAAATCACTGGTTAAGTCCTAATTGGGCTAAGTCTGTAATAAATAACCTAAGCCTGAAATTAGTTAGGCTTGCAAAGTCTCAATTGGCTAGTGTTCACTAATTGGATAAGATTGCAAAGC
The DNA here is from genome assembly GCA_032618575.1 of Nicotiana noctiflora. Lineage (NCBI taxonomy): Eukaryota > Viridiplantae > Streptophyta > Magnoliopsida > Solanales > Solanaceae > Nicotiana > Nicotiana noctiflora. The sequence goes on from JASVEL010005716.1 coordinate 84,742, forward strand.
TAAGTCCAAACATTGGACTGGCCAGGTCTTAAATAATATAGCTTTAGATAATTAAGCACGCAAAGTCCTGCAAATTGGCTTTAATAACAGAAAACGAAACAAAAAAGGCTAAAATTGAAATAACTTAAAGATCAAATCTGGCCAAGTCTTAAAAGACCCATTAGTAGTGGCCAGAAGTTAAATAGTAACTAGAAATACCACAACCCTAACCTGGATAGGTCGGGTAAATAATGAATGCCTTTAAGGGCATATAAGGAATAGAAAATGGCATAATTGTGGATTTAATAGAGCCTATATGGACATTAAAGACATTTAGGCATATGATTTCTGCAATATTGCACAAAACTAAGGGCACAATGAACCTAAATAAAAGGTAACTTAGTAAATAACTTTAACAAGTAGGCGCAGACTAGTAAAAGACCCAAAAACGGAATCAAATAGAACCTTCCAGCACATGTTGGAAGGCAATTCATAACAGAAAATGGGATCAAAGTGTAATAATTGGTAAAAAATCAGGGGAGGGAACTAGTATTACTTTCCAGCTTTCCCCCCCAAAATTTTCACCATGTCTCGCCTATAAATAGACCCCATTTGAGCCTGTTTATGTCACGACCCTAGTTCACCAATTGTGAACATGTCGTGATGGCACCCAGTCCCCACGACTAGGTAAGCCTAACACGTTGCGGAATCTATAAATTATAATTACTTAAATAAGAAACAACGGAAAATAACATAAAAGATATGTAATCCGTGCCACTTGGCACATACATCCGTCACACAATAAATAAACACTACCAAGATCCGGAACCCCACGGTAACACAGACTAAAGGGAAATACAATTGTGGCTCTATGTGTAAAGAGTATCTAACAACGAAATGAAGAAAAATGTCAACTAGTAATACTAGAATAGAAGGGAAGCCTCCGGATCCGCGGACGTAGCGGATCATACCTCGAAGTCTCCCAGAAAGCTGCAGAATCACCTAGTACGAGCCTGCTCTGATGTACCTGGATCTGCACAACAAAAGTGTGCAGAAGAGTAGCATGAGTACACCACGGCGGTACTCGGTAAGTGCCAAGCCTAACCTCGATGGAGTAGTGACGAGGTAGGTCAGGGCCCTACTGAGAAACAATAATATAATGATGAAAACAAAATAAACAGTTTATGTGATAATAATTTCCGAAATAACAACATTATGATAATTACTGCAACTGTCTACGATTAAGCTAACAACAAGTAACCAACTCAAATAAACAAATCCAGGATCTATGGGAATTGAACCCACAGTCCCATTCTCAGTACCTCTGGGTCTCCGGGAATCGAACCCGCAGCCCATATCTCAATAAATAATCAATAACTCAGGATCTCCGGGAATCGAACCCGCAGTCCCTACCAATAACTCGGGATCTCGGGAATCGAACCCGTAGTCCCTACCAATAACTCAGGATCTCGGGAATCGAACCCGTAGTCCCTACCAATAACTCAGGATCTCGGGAATCGAACCCGTAGTCCCTACCAATATCACGCCGGGTCTCCGGGAATCGAACCCACAGCCCTGGGTCTCCGGGAATCGAACCCGCAGTCCACAAACAATATCACTCCGGGTCTCTGGGAATCGAACCCACAGCCCTGGGATCTCCGGGAATTGAACCCGCAATCCACAAACACATCAAATAAAGAAAACACACAGAGAGAATATAATATGTTAAATTACAACTTCATCAAAATTAGTGCCAACAATTTATCAAGAGTTCAAGTAAATCAACTAGGCAATTAAACATGTTGAATCCTAGCTAATCATGCTTTTCTAAGTAATACCGGGTAATGGTAACGCTTTTATCAACTAAGAGCAGGAATATCACTAATCGGACAATTCAAGTAAAGTGTGTGTTACAACAACCAGCGCATGTACACGCCCGTCACCTCGCGTACAAGGCATTTAAACTATCACATAATATCCTAGGGGTGAAAGTTCCCCCACACGAGGTTAGACAAGCCACTTACCTCAATTCCGGTACAAAACCGCTAAGTAATAACCCTCTTGCCACGAATGTCGGCCTCCACAAGTGTAGTATCTGATAAAATCAATAGAATCACGTCAAAATAGGCCAATTGGGCATTACCCAATCAAAATAACTCAAAATTCACCAAAACCCACAAGTTGCCAAAACCCGACTTCCGGTACGCTTATCGAAAAATCACGAAAAATATATATTCAGTTTCCTTATCTCAATACGAGTCCGTGCATATAAAATTTATCGAAATCGGACTCCGTTTGCCCATTCAAATCAAAGATTTTCTAACATTTAGGCCTAGGGCTCAAACCCACCTTTAATCTTCCAATTTCAGTGAAATAATCATGGATTTCATGATAAACCAACGAATTAAGGTCAAGAGACTTACCCCCGATGATTTCCCGATGATATCCCAGCGTTTCCCCTTCAAAATCCTCTCTTGGAGCTCAAAAATGGCGTTTTGCGAATGAGGGTCGCGGGTTGACTGTTCTGGACTTAAATCACTGCCAGACATTTTTACTCTATGCGATCGCATGATCCCTGTTGCGATCGCATAGCACAAATTTCGACCCTCGCCAAACTACTCTATGCGATCGCATAGTCCTAAATGCGATCGCAATACTCACCAAAATATACCTATGCGATCGCATGCCCTGCTCCGCGATCGCATAGAACAAAAGCTGGACCTGGGACCCCTCTTCTCTATACACTATGCGATCGCATAGGACTGTACGCGATCGCAGAGAACAACTTTCCAGAACTATGCGATCGCATAACCTTGCCCGCGATCGCATAGAACAAATACTTGGCCTCTCCAAAACCTTCTATGCGATCGCATCAGCCCATTGCGATCGCATAGAGCATTCGTCTGCAGCACACACCAGCAATTAACAGCATTTCTAAAAGGCATGAAATAGCCCGATTGGACCCCCGGATTCATCCCGAGACCACCGGGATCCCAACGAAAACCACCAACCTATTCCAAAACATGATACGAACTTATTCTAATCATCAAAACACGTCTAACAACATCAAAACCCATAATTCACATCGAATTCAAGCCTAAATTTCTTAAAACTTTCCGAATTGCACATTCGATCTAAAACCCGACCAAACGACTTCCGAATGACCTGAAAATTTGCGGACATATCCAAAATCACATAACGAAGCTACAGGAATTGTCGGAATTCCATTCCGACCCCGGATCAAAATCTCACCTATCGTTCGGATTCGCCAAAATTTCAACCTTCGGCATTTCAAGCCTAATTGAGCTACGGACCTCCAAAATACATTCCGAACGCGCTCCTAACCCCGAAATCACCTAACGGAGCTAATGGAACCATCGGATTTCCGTTCCGAGATCGTCTTAACACTCTTCCGGCTACGGACCGTTTTCTAGTTTCAAAGCTCTTATTTAGGGACTAAGTGTCCCAAAATGCTCAAATTTTCGGAACCGACTCTCCCGGCAACCCACAATAGCAGAAATGAACTTAGGGGAACAGTTAAATTAGGGATTGGGGCGTAATTTTCTAAAACGACCGGTCGGGTCGTTACATCTTCCCACACTTAAAGATTCGTTCGTCCTCGAACGAGCATAGAAAACATACCTGGAGTAGTGAAAAGATGAGGGTACTGGCTGCGCATATCCTGCTCGGTCTCCCAAGTCGCCTCCTCGACCGGCTGGCCCTGCCACTGAACCTTTACCGAAGCGATGTTCTTTGACCTTAGCTTTCTGACTTGCCTGTCTAGAATGGCTACTGGCTCCTCAACATAAGACAGATCCTTGTCTAGCTGAACGGATGTGAAATCCAACACGTGCGACGGGTCACCATGGTATCTCCGGAGCATGGAGACATGAAATACGGGGTGAACTCCGGCTAGGGCTGGGAGGTAAGGCCAACTCATAAGCAACCTCCCCAACACGCCTCAAAATCTCAAAAGGGCCAATAAATCTAGGACTCGGCTTTCCTTTCTTCCCAAACCTCATAACGCCCTTCATGGGCGAGACTCGAAGCAGAACCCGCTCACCAACCATAAAAGCCACATCGCGAACCTTCTTGTCCGCATAACTCTTCTGTCTAGACTGGGCTGCACGAAGTCTGTCCTGAATCACCTTGACCTTGTCCATAGCCTCTTGAACCATATCAGTACCTAGCAACCTGGCCTCGCCCGGCTCAAACCAACCCACGGGAGACCTGCACCTCCTACCATATAGGGCCTCGTACGGTGCCATATGAATACTAGACTGGTAGATGTTGTTATAAGCAAACTCCGCCAGTGGCAAGAAGTGATCCCATGAACCTCCAAACTCAATCACGCACGCACGGAGCATATCCTCCAAAATCCGAATAGTGCGCTCGGACTGCCCATCAGTCTGGGGGTGAAATGCTGTGCTCAGCTCCACCCGAGTACCTAACTCCTGCTGTACAGCTCTCCAGAACCGTGAAGTGAACTGAGTGCCTCTATCTGAAATGATGGAAACTGGAATACCATGCAGCCGAACTATCTCCTTGATATAGATCTCCGCCGGTCGCTCCGATGAATAAGTAGTGCTCACCGGTATAAAATGGGCGGACTTGGTCAGCCGATCCACAATAACCCAAATAGAATCAAACTTCCTAATAGTCCGTGGAAGCCCAGATACAAAGTCCATGGTGATGCGCTCCCATTTCCACTCCGGAATCTCAATCCGCTGCATCAATCCACCCGGGCGCTGATGCTCATACTTCACCTGCTGGCAGTTGAGGCATCTAGAAACATAATCAACTATATCCCTCTTCATCCGCCTCCATCAGTAATGTTGTTTCAAGTCCCGATACATCTTCGCGGCACCCGGATGGATGGAATACCGCGAACTATGGGCCTCTACTAGAATCAGCTCTTGAAGATCATTTGCATTGGGCACACAGATACGCCCATGCATCCTCATGACTCCATCATCCTCGATGGTAACATCTCGAGCATCACCACGCCGAACTCTATCCTGAAGGACAAGCAAATGAGGGTCGTCGAACTGACGCTCCCTGATGCGGTCAAATAGAGAAGACCGAGAAACCACACAAGCTAGAACCCGGCTGGGCTCCGAAAGATCCAGTCTTACCAACTGCCTGGCCAAAGCCTGAACATCCATCGCCATAGGCCTCTCCGAAGCCGGTAGATATGCCAAACTCCCCAAACTCTCTGCCCGACGACTCAAGGCATCAGCAACCACATTAGCCTTGCCCGGATGATAGAGAATAGTAATATCATAGTCCTTCGGTAGTTCCAACCATCTCCTCTGACGCATATTCAGGTCCTTCTGCTTAAGCAAGTGCTGCAAGCTCCGGTGATCAGTGTAGATCTCGGAAGGAACCCCATATAAATAATGACGCCAAATTTTCAAGGCGTGAACAATGGCAGCTAGCTCCAAATCATGAACAGGGTAATTCTTCTCATGCACCTTCAGGCTGTCTCGACGCGTAGGCAATCACCCTACCGTCCTGCATCAATACCGCACCGAGTCCAACTCGTGAGGCATCACAATATACGGTATAGGACCCCGAACCTATAGGCAACATCAATATAGGGGCCGAAGTCAAAGCTGTCTTGAGCTTCTGAAAGCTCGCCTCACACTCGTCTGTCCACCGAAAAGGGGCACCCTTTTGGGTCAATCTAGTCATAGGTGCTGCAATCGAAGAGAACCCCTCAACGAAACGACGGTAGTAGCCCGCCAAACCAAGGAAACTGCGAATCTCAGTAGCGGAGGAGGGTCTGGGCCAACTCTGCACGGCCTCCACCTTCCTCGGATCTACTCGAATACCATCACTCGACACCACGTGGCCCAAAAATGCCACCGAACTCAACCAAAATTCACATTTAGAGAACTTGGCATAAAGCTGCTTCTCCCTCAGGATCTGAAGCACTATCCTCAAATGTTGCTCGTGCTCTTCCCGGCTCCGAGAATATACTAGAATATCATCAATGAAGACAATCACGAACGAGTCCGGATAAGGCCTGAACACACTGTGCATCAAATGCATAAATGCTGCTGGAGCATTAGTCAACCCAAAAGACATCACGAGGAACTCATAGTGACCATACCGGGGTCCTGAAGGCAGTCTTCGGGATATCTGGCTCCCGAATCTTCAGCTGGTGATACCCAGAGCGCAAATCAATCTTAGAAAACACATGTGCGCCCTGTAGTTGGTCAAATAAATCATCAATACGGGGCAAAGGATACCGGTTCTTCATTGTAACCTTGTTCAGCTGACGATAGTCAATACACATACGCATAGAACCGTCCTTTTTCTTCACAAACAATACAGGAGCACCCCAAGGCGAAACACTGGGTCGAATAAAACCCTTGCCTAATAACTCCTGTAACTGATCCTTCAACTCCTTTAATTTAGGAGGAGCCATACGGTACGGTGGAATAGAAATGGGCTGAGTGCCCGGCAACAAGTCAATAGCAAAGTCAATGTCTCTGTCAGGCGGCATGCCCGGAAGATCAGCTGGAAATACATCAGCAAAGTCACGTACCACATGAAAAGAATCAATAGAGGGAGGGTCAATACTGACGTCCCGCACATAGGCAAGATAAGCAGCACACCCCTTCTCAACCATACGCTGAGCTCTGAGAAAAGAAATAACACGGCTAGGGGTGTGATCTAGAGTACCACTCCACTCAATACGTGGAATGCCCGGCATAGCCAGCGTCACGGTCTTGGCGTGACAATCAAGAATAGCATAATGGGGCGAAAACCAGTCCATGCCCAACATAATATCAAAATCGACCATCCCAAGCAGCAATAGATCCGCTCTGGTCTCAAAATCACAAATGGTAATCAAACACGACCGATATACGCGGTCCACAGCCAAAGAATCACCCACCGGAGTGGAAACATAAATGGGGGCACTCAAAGAATCCCGAGGCACACCCAGATGAGAAGCAAAGTAAGAAGACACATATGAAAAGGTGGAACCAGGGTCGAATAGAACCGATGCCTCCCCGTGACTAACCAGAATAATACCTGTGATAACAGAGTCGGATGCAACAGCCGCGGCGCGATCGGGAATAGCATAGAATCCGGCTCTGTCCCCCTCTCGAGGGCGGCCTCTAGAACCATGACCCCGCCCCTGGCCGGCCGGGCAGGTGGAATAGCAGCCGGAGCCGGAATGATAGCTCGCCGACCACCGAGAGCCACGCCCTTGCTGCGAAGACCGGTGAGGTGCTCCCCTCCTACGCCTGGGGCACTCCTTGACCAGATGGCGAGTATCCCCACACCCAAAGCAAGCTCTGGGAGGACACGGTGACTGTGACTGACCGGCCTCACCCCCACTAGTCTGACCCCTGGAAGGACCCCGCGCAGGAGGTGCACTGGAAACTGGGGGAGCGTAATAAGGCCCCTGAGGTGCTGGAAGAGCTGGAGTACTACCGGCTGCTGGCAATGCTGAATGAACTGGACGACCGGAATAACCCCTGCCAAAATGACCGGCTGCTGAAGCGCGGGCACCAGAGAAATGGCCCGACTCACGAGACCTCTTGGCCTCTCTATCTCCCCGCTCTCTAGGGAGCATACTCTCGATCCTCCTGGCGATGCTAACTGCCTGCTGATAAGATATATCTGTCTCCAACTCTCTGGCCATGCTGGATCGGATAGGCGGAATCAGGCCCTCAATAAATCTCCGTACTCTCTCCCGAACCGTGGCTACCAAAGCCGGTGCATGCCTGGCTAGACGGGTAAAACTGATAGCATACTCCGATACTGACATGGAGCCCTGTCGTAATCGCTCAAACTCCGAGCGCGAAGAATCCCTAAGGCTCTGGGGAACAAACTCCCTCAAAAATAGATCTGAAAACTACGTCCAGGTCAATGAAGTAGACTCCTTCGGACTATCCAACTCATACGTGCGCCACCAATCATAAGCGGCCCCATAAAATTGAAAAGCAGTGAAGGAAACCCCGCCTGGTCTCCACAATCCCCATAGTACGAAGAATACGATGACACTCCTCTAGAAAACCCAATGCATTATCTGAAACCAGACCACTAAACACTGGAGGGTCATATTTCTTGAACCTCTCCAATCTACGCTGCTCGTCCTCAGAGGCAGCTGGTCCACCTCCTGGTTGTGCTGGGGCGGCAGGAGGCATAACCAAAACATCTGGAACATGTCCCACTGGCACACGCTGCTCCGGTGTAACGGCTACGGGAGTCTGGGCCCCTCCCCCGGCCTGAGATGTAGCTGCAACAAGAGGAAGCAATCCTGCCTGGGCTAAAGTGGTATACATGCTCATGAACTGAGCCAGGGTCTCCTGTAGTGCTGGAGTAGTAGCAGCTGTAGTCGGTGTACCAGGTGCCTGCGCTCCAACCTGGTCTACCGGTGGCACCTCAGCGGCAGCGCGCGATGGTGCTGTGGCTGCACCTCGGGCGCGTCCTCGTCCTCTACCTCGGCCCCGGCCTCTGACGGCAGCAACAGGGGGCGCGGGTACCTGATCATCGCGGTTAGCTCGTGTCCTCACCATCTGTGAGAGAATAGAAAGCAGTAGTTTAGATTTTTGATGCCAAAAAAAAGTGTCGCACGACAAGGAATCCAAAAGAAATGAAGAGTTTCCTAAACAGTTACATAGCCCCTCGTAGATAAATACAGACGTCTCCGTATCGATCAGCGAGACTCTAAGTAACCGGTCTGTGTCCCGTGACTCCTCTGAACCTAGAGCTCTGATACCAACTTGTCACGACCCTAGTTCACCAATTGTGAACATGTCGTGATGGCACCCAGTTCCCACGACTAGGTAAGCCTAACACGTTGCGGAATCTATAAGTTATAAATACTTAAATAAGAAACAGCGGAAAATAACATAAAAGATATGTAATCCGTGCCGCTTGGCACATACATCCGTCACACAATGAATAAAGCACTACCAAGATCCGGAACCCCACGGTAACACAGACTAAAAGGGAAATACAACTGTGGCTCTATATGTAAAGAGTATCTAACAACGAAATGAAGAAAAATGTCAACTAGTAATACTAGAATAGAAGGGAAGCCTCCGGATCCGCAGACGTAGCAGATCATACCTCGAAGTCTCCCAGAAAGCTGCAGAATCACCTAGTACGAGCCTGCTCTGATGTACCTGGATCTGCACAACAAAAGTGTGCAGAAGAGTAGCATGAGTACACCACGGCGGTACTCGGTAAGTGCCAAGCCTAACCTCGATGGAGTAGTGACGAGGTAGGTCAGGGCCCTACTGAGAAACAATAATATAATTATGAAAACAAAATAAACAGTTTATGTGATAATAATTTCCGAAATAACAACATTATGATAATTACTGCAACTGTCTACGATTAAGCTAACAACAAGTAACCAACTCAAATAAACAAATCCAGGATCTGTGGGAATTGAACCCACAGTCCCATTCTCAGTACCTCTGGGTCTCCGGGAATCGAACCCGCAGCCCATATCTCAATAAATAATCAATAACTCAGGATCTCCGGGAATCGAACCCGTGGTCCCTACCAATAACTCAGGATCTCGGGAATCGAACCCGTAGTCCCTACCAATAACTCATGATCTCGGGAATCAAACCCGTAGTCCCTACCAATAACTCGGGATCTCGGGAATCGAACCCGTAGTCCCTACCAATATCACGCCGGGTCTCTGGGAATCGAACCCACAGCCCTGGGTCTCCGGGAATCGAACCCGCAGTCCACAAGCACAGCCAATAAAAGAATCCACAGAATCGAACCCACAGCCCTGGGATCTCCGGGAATTGAACCCGCAGTCCACAAACACATCAAATAAAGAAAACACACAGAGAGAATATAATATGTTAAATTACAACTTCATCAAAATTAGTGCCAACAATTTATCAAGAGTTCAAGTAAATCAACTAGGCAATTAAACATGTTGAATCCTAGCTAATCATGCTTTTCTAAGTAATACCGGGTAATGGTAACGCTTTTATCAGCTAAGAGCAAGAATATCACTAATCGGACAATTCAAGTAAAGTGTGTGTTACAACAACCAGCGCATGTACACGCCCGTCACCTCGCGTACAAGGCATTTAAACTATCACATAATATCCTAGGGGTGAAAGTTCCCCCACACGAGGTTAGACAAGCCACTTACCTCAATTCCGGTACAAAACCGCTAAGTAATAACCCTCTTGCCACGAATGTCGGTCTCCACAAGTGTAGTATCTGATAAAATCAATAGAATCACGTCAAAATAGGCCAATTGGGCATTACCCAATCAAAATAACTCAAAATTCACCAAAACCCACAAGTTGCCAAAACCCGACTTCCGGTACGCTTATCGCAAAATCACGAAAAATATATATTCGGTTTCCTTATCTCAATACGAGTCCGTGCATATAAAATTTATCGAAATCGGACTCCGTTTGCCCATTCAAATCAAAGATTTTCTAACATTTAGGCCTAGGGCTCAAACCCACCTTTAATCTTCCAATTTCGGTGAAATAATCATGGATTTCATGATAAACCAACGAATTAAGGTCAAGAGACTTACCCCCGATGACCTCCCGATGATATTCCAGCGTTTCCCCTTCAAAATCCTCTTTTGGAGCTCAAAAATGGCGTTTTGCGAATGAGGGTCGCGGGTTGACTGTTCTGGACTTAAATCACTGCCAGGCATTTTTACTCTATGCGATCGCATAGCACAAATTTCGACCCTCGCCAAACTACTCTATGCGATCGCATAGTCCTAAATGCGATCGCAATGCTCACCAAAATATACCTATGCGATCGCATGCCCTGCTCCGCGATCGCATAGAACAAAAGCTGGACCTGGGACCCCTCTTCTCTATACACTATGCGATCGCATAGGGCTGTACGCGATCGCAGAGAACAACTTTGCAGAACTATGCGATAGCATAACCTTGCCCGCGATCGCATAGAACAAATACTTGGCCTCTCCAAAACCTTCTATGCGATCGCATCAGCCCATTGCGATCGCATAGAGCATTCGTCTGCAGCACACACCAGCAGTTAACAGCATTTCTAAAAGGCATGAAATAGCCCGATTGGACCCCCGGATTCATCCCGAGACCCCCGGGATCCCAACGAAAATCACCAACCTATTCCAAAACATGATACGAACTTATTCTAATCATCAAAACACGTCTAACAACATCAAAACCCATAATTCACATCGAATTCAAGCCTAAATTTCATAAAACTTTCCGAATTGCACATTCGATCTAAAACCCGACCAAACGACGTCCGAATGACCTGAAAATTTGCGGACATATCCAAAATCACATAACGAAGCTACAGGAATTGTCGGAATTCCATTCCAACCCCGGATCAAAATCTCACCTATCGTTCGGATTCGCCAAAATTTCAACCTTCGGCATTTCAAGCCTAATTGAGCTACGGACCTCCAAAATACATTCCGAACGCGCTCCTAACCCCGAAATCACCTAACGGAGCTAATGGAACCATCGGATTTCCGTTCCGAGATCGTCTTAACACCTGTTCCGGCTACGGACCGTTTTCTAGTTTCAAAGCTCTTATTTAGGGACTAAGTGTCCCAAAATGCTCAAATTTTCGGAACCGACTCTCCCGGCAACCCACAATAGCGGAAATGAACTTAGGGGAACAGTTAAATTAGGGATTGGGGCGTAATTTTCTAAAACGACCGGTCGGGTCGTTACAGTTTAGGGGCTGGATTTTGGATTCAAAAATTCAGAGAATACATACTTAGAATTATAGAGTAAAAGCTGCCTGGGTTTGATAATCGAAGCTTATTCTAAGAGCTGTGGTGGATTTCCCGCTTTTGTTGATTCTCTATTGCCTGTCTTTGCTGGGTATTTGTTTTGTTGCTGATTTGGGATTCAATTGCTTGCGGAAACTCATCTCTATTGCTATTGCATTGCCTGACGTGGATTAACTGCTATTTCCTGACCTGTTTCCCTTACACTCATAAGAATTTTTTCTGCTGAATCAGGTACACAGCTATTACTCCAGCATGTAATTGCAGTCAATTTGAGGAAATGAATGAATTGAATTGATTTACAAGAATTGCCTCTGTTATTCGTTTTCATTTTAGATTTTATGTAATTCAATAGGATATGGTTGTATAATTGACATATGAACATCATGGGTTGATACTAGCAAACAATGTAATAGAGTAGTATGTAGATTAGAGTAGTAGTAGTGATCGTAATCATCTAAACTTAGTTAAAACATGTTAATAATTGAATTAATTCACCTAGTCTTAAAAAGGATCATAACAGGTCTATAATCGTAATTAAATTAGCATAAGATTGTTAATTTAGTTTGATAACAATTTGTTCAGTTTAAACAAGTTAATAGTGATTAGAAATGATATAGAGTAAAACCTGTTAATTAGTGAATTGATATAGAGTAAAACCAGTGGTCAAACTCGAAAGTAAATAATCATGTGAGTAATTAGTTTGTTACTCATTTAGCTTATTGCTTAGATACAATTAATTTCTAATAGTTAAAGAGTAGAAGTATCAATTAATCCGTTTCATATAGTTAAATAGTGTTTTATCACTATTAGTCAATAATTAATCTATTTTCAAATAGTTTTAAAATTAATTTGATAAAAATACAAAAACAAAGGTAGTCTGTTGGTTAAATTCAATTTGTATTAGATTATCTATGGTTTAGAACCAATATTGTAATTCTGTATTATTTCTTTTCATAAATAAATATAACTCAAATTTGCTCTATTTTGATTCTGAAATATTTGTGTATGTGACAAATTCCCATTTATGTTTCTCTTTTTCAATTGGTTTGGGCCTAATGGATGTCGTAGGCCCAGATCTGGTACAATTAAAGACTGGGCTTCTGAGTATAAGCTCCAGCTATATCTGGGTTTCTGAAACCCAGATGCAGAGACATGGCTGATAAGAAAGCCCAAAGCGTCCAGGCCCAGTGACATAGAGTAATAATGGCCTGGACTTATATTCAGAAATTGCAATTACAACTAATTGACTAAGGGAAAACCGAATGATAGAGAATGTAGTTATACATATAGGATCAGCCTATTAAAAACGGGTGGGATGAGCCTCGCATAAGAAACAGAATAGCGGGGCCCCCATATAAACAAATGATCATACATATAGACTCGGGAAGGTTGATATTAAATTTCACAACCTTTCCTAAAGATTTATAAGCCGTTAGACGATTTAGGCACGATTTAATATACCTTCCCTAATACGAGTGCACACTTGGTGTGACTCATATCGTAAATCCCGGCGAAGCCTAAATGTATTAAAGGTCACAGGCGTACTGGTTGCGGTGTGACTCAAATACATTTTCGCAACGTCGTAATTTGTAAAAATATTAATGTTTGAAATATGTATACATTGTTAAAAGGCATATAATAAGTCACATAAAACTGAGAACGATAGTTGAGCGACCATGCTAAAACCACGGAATCTGGGAGTGCCTAACACCTTCTCCCGGGTTAACAGAGTTCCTTATCCAGGTCTCCCGTTTCGTGGAGTGTAATACAAAGTCAATTTCCTTGGATTCGGGATTAACCAGTGACTTGGGACACCATTATCTTCCCAAGTGGAGACTCTGAAAATTAAACAAAATCTCGGACCGATTGTCCTTTATTTGGAAAAACTCCTTCCTCTTTGTTATTATATCCTTCCCGGGTATTTGAAACATTGAGGTATACCATATTCTCTTAATCGGGAATTAAACATATAAAAAAGGGTAGTAAAAAGGGAGGTGTGACACCCATTTGCTTTGTAAGCGGTCTCAGCAGAGGGACCAACCCTTGTCTTCTACTCCTGTTTCTTCAGCACCAGCTCAGTCAGCTAGGAGTGGTGGTCAGGTAGCCAGAGGTCGCCCTGGGGGTGAGGATCGTATCGGCGGAGGTCAGGATCATTTTTATGCTCTTCCGGGTAGGAGGGACGCTAGTGCATCAGATGCAGTCATCACAGGTATTATCTCAATCTGCCACATGGATGCTTCTGTCTTATTTGATCCCGGATCCAGCTATTCCTATGTTTCTTCATATTTTTCACATCATTTGGGTCTGACCCGTGGTATTCTTTCCTTGCCCGTGCATGTGTCTACCCCGGTGGGTGATACAGTTATTGTGGATCAGGTAAACCGATCCTGTCTCGTTACTATTGGGGGTCTGGAGACCCGAGTTGACTTATTATTATTGGGCATGGTAGATTTCGATGTGATTCTAGGCATGGATTGGTTGTCTCCTTACCATGCGATTCTGGACTGTCATGCTAAGACAATCACATTAGCCATTCCGGGTAGTTCGAGGATCGAGTGGCGAGGCGTGACAGATTATGTATCCGAGAGGGTGATTTCCTTTATAAAAGCCCAATGAATGATTGTGAAGGGTTGTCTATCTTATTTGGATTTCATTAGAGATGTTGAGGCTGAGACACCCAGTCTTGATTCGGTCCCCCTTGTGAGGGATTTTCCGGATATATTTCCGGCAGACCTGCCGGGCATGCCGCAGGACAAGGATATCGATTTTGGTATTGACTTGGTGTTGGGCACTCAGCCCATTTCTATTGCTCCCTACCGCATGGCACCAGCTGAGTTAAAAGAGTTGAAAGAATAGCTTCAGGAACTCTTAGATAAGGGGTTCATTCGCCCGAGTGTATCACCTTGGGGCGCACTGGTATTATTCATAAAGAAGAAAGATTTCACAATGTGAATGTGCACTGATTACAGACAGTTGAACAAGATGATAGTAAAGAATAAGTACCCATTACCTCGTATTGAGGGCTTATTTGATCGGCTTCAGGGAGCAAGTGTATTATCTAAGATTGACCTTCGATCAGGTTATCACCAGTTGAAGATTAGGGATTCAGACATTATGAAGACAGCTTTCAGAACGAGATATAGGCACTATGAATTTCTAGTAATGTCTTTTGGGCTGACTAATACCCCAGCCGCATTCATGCACTTGATAAATAGTGTATTTCGGCCGTACCTTGATTCCTTCGTGATCGCATTTATTGATAATATCCCAGTGTACTCACATAGCCAGGAGGAGCACGCATAGCACTTGAGGGTGGTATTGCAGAGGTTGAGAGAGGAAAAGCTTTATGCAAAATTTTCTAAGTGTGAGTTCTGGCTTGATATTGTGACTTTACTAGGACATGTAGTGTCCAGTGATGGTATTCGGGTTGACCCACAGAAAGTCGAGGCGGTGCAGAATTAGCCCAGACCGTCCTCAACTACTGAGATCCGGAGTGTCCTCGGTTTGGCAGGCTATTACCGCAGGTTTGTCCAGGGATTTTCATCTATTGCTTCACATTTGACTAAGTTGACACAGAAGAATGCTCCATTTGTGTAGTCTGATGAATGTGAGGAGAGCTTCCAGAAGCTCAAGTCGGCCATGACCACAACTCCGGTACTTGTGTTGCCATCAGCTTCAGGGTCTTATATGGTGTATTGCGATGCTTCTAGAGTTGGGATCAGTTGTGTATTGATGCAGGAGGGTAGAGTTATTACATATGCTTCTCGTCAACTAAAGCCCCATGAGATGAACTAACCTGTTCACGACTTAGAGTTAGCTGCTATTGTTCATCCCTTGAAGATTTCGAGGCATTACTTGTATAGTGTATCTTGTGACATATATACAGACCACCGCAGCCTTCAGCATTTGTTTAAGTAGAAAGATCTCAATTTGAGGCAGCGGAGATGTCTTGAATTGCTTAAAGACTATGATATTACCATCTTGTATCATCCCGGGAAGGCCAATGTGGTGGCGAATGCCTTAAGCCAGAAGGCTATTAGTATGGGCAGCTTGGCGTACATTCCAGTTGGGGAGAGGCCCCTTGCAGTTGATGTTCAGGCTCTAGCTAATCGGACGGTAAGGCTGGATATTTCTGAGGCCAGTCGGGTGATGGCTTGTGTGGTATCTCGATCTTCCTTATATGACCGTATTCGAGAGCGCCAGTATGATGATCCACACTTGCTTGTCCTTAAGGACAGAGTTTAGCATGATGATGCCAGAGATGTCACTATTGATAGTGATGGTGTGTTGCGAATACAGGGACGGATATGCGTGCCCAATGTTGATTGCCTTCGTGAGTTGATATTGGAGGAGGCCCACAGCTCGCGATATTCTATTCATCCAGGTGCCACAAAGATGTATTAGGATTTGAGGCAGCATTACTGGTGGATAAAGATGAAGAAAGATATCTTGAATCATGTAGCACAGTGCCTAAACTGTCAACAGGTCAAGTATGAGCATTAGAGGCCTGGTGGTGTGTTCCAGCGTATTGATATTCCCGAGTGGAAGTGGGAAAGGATCACTATGGACTTTGTTAGTGGACTCCCTTGGACAACGAGGAAGTTTGACTCAGTTTGGGTGATTGTGGATAGGCGGACCAAATCAGCTCATTTCATTCATGTGTGTACTACATACTCCTCAGAGCGGTTAGCAGAGATATTCATCCGCGATATTGTGAGATTGCATGGAGTTCCTATTTGTATCATATCAGATAGAGGTACCCAGTTCACTTCTTAGTTCTGGAGGACATTTCAGCGAGAATTGGGTTCACAGGTAGAGCTGAGCACATCATTTCGCCCACAGACAGAAGGGCAGTCCGAGCGTACAATTCAGATACTGGAGGACATGTTGCGTGATTGTGTCATTGTTTTCGGTGGTTCATGGGCTGATTACTTGTCTCTTATAGAGTTTGTTTATAACAATAGCTATCAGTCCAGCATTCAGATGGCGCAATATGAAGCCTTATATGGGAGGCGGTGTAGGTCTCCAGTCGGTTGGTATGAGCCTGGCGAGGCTAGATTATTGGGGACAGATTTAGTTCAGGATGCCTTAGACAAGGTGAAGGTGATTCGGGAGAGACTTCGCACAGCTCAGTCGCGTCAGAAGAGATATACGGACCGGAAGGTCCGAGATGTGTCTTATTCAGTGGGTGAGAAGGTGTTGCTGAAGGTTTCTCCTATGAAGGGCGTTATGAGGTTTGGAAAGAGAGGAAAGTTGAGCCCAAGGTTCATTGGACCTTTTGAGGTGCTTAGGAAAGTTGGGGAGGAGGCTTATATGCTTTCCTTGCCACCCAGCTTGTCGGGAGTTCACTCGGTGTTCCATGTATCTATGCTCCGGAAGTACGTTAGAGATCCATATGCTCCGGAAGTACGTTGGAGATCCATCACATGTATTTGACTTCAGCACGATATAGTTGGATGAGGTCTTGACCTATGATGTGAAGCTGGTAGACATTTTGGGTCGACAGGTTCGTAAGTTGAGATCCAAGGACATATCTTCGGTGAAAGTGCAGTGGAGAGGTTGTCCCGTGGAGAAAGCAACTTGGGAGACCGAACAGGTTTTGATACTCCACGTATGTTTCTTAACCCGCTCGCGGACGAGCGTTTGTTTAAGCTGGGGTGAATGTAACGACCCGACCCATCGTTATGGGAGTTTTCGCCCCGTTTTCTTCATTTTATACTTTAATACGCTAATTTATATGTGTTTGGAGAGTTAGAAGAAAACTGGATGGAATTTAGATAGAAAGCTCGGAATGGATTTCTGATGATTCGACTATTTTTGGGGAATGATTTATGACTTAGGAGAGCAATCGGAATCGAATTCGGAGGTCCGGTGTAGATTTAGGCTTGAATTGGCTAAGGTCGAATTTTGGCGAATTCCGGACGGTAGGTGAGATTTTGATCCGGGTCTCGGAATGAAATTTCGAGAGTTGTAGTAGCTCTGTTAGGTTATTTTGGATATGCGTGCAAAATTTCAGGTCATTCGAAGGTGTTTAGGTCGGGTTTTAGATCAAATGTTAGTTTCGGAAGTTTTAATGAAATCTAGGCTTAAATCCGTTAGAAATTGGTAATTTTGATGTTTATGATGGTGTTTTTATGTTGTGAGCAAGTTTGAATGAAGTAATGTGATGTATTTGTGCATTTTGTTGAGGTCCCGGGGGCCTCGGGATGATTTCGGATGCCTAACGGGCAAGTTTTGAACATATTAATGCAGCAGAAAATTGCAAATAGTTTTTGTTCTATGTGATCGCATAGATAGCTCTGCGATCGCATATAAGGAGCTAAAGGGGGTGGAAATTTACTCTATGTGATCACGGGAAGGGGTGTGTAATCGCATTGATTGATGAAAGTGTACAGTGCGATCGCGATAAGGGTTGATGCGATTGTGTAGTGTAAGGGAGCAAAGGTATGCGATCGCATGGGGAGTTATGCGATCGCAGAGAAGAAACTTGTGGCCCTGGGAGATTGCTCTATGTAATCGCATAGAGTTATTGTGATCGTATAGAAGGGAAAAATGGCCGGAAATTTTACTCTATGCGATCGCATAGGGGCATTGCGATCGCATAGAAGGAGGCATCTGAGCAGAACAGTTTAAGTTAATTTCAGACGCGACCCTAATCATATTTTAACTATTTTCACTTTGGCTAGAGAGGGTTTTGGGAGCTTTGAAGAGTGAAATCAATGGTTAATCGCTGGAGGTAAGTTTCTTGACTCAAAAACATGATTTTATGCTAGAATCAACACCAAAATTCATGAAATTGGGTAGAATTTGTGAAGAATTAGAGCCTAAACTATGAAAACGAGTTTTAGGTTTTTCAAAGGCCATTCAAACTCCGATTTCGATAAATTATATATGCACGGACTCCTGGAGAGACGAGGAATCCGCTGATATGAATTTCGAAATTTTTTGAGAAGTGGGCCCGGAGCTCGGGGTTTACCAACTTAGTGTATTATTGCGTTTTTCAAGTAATTTTGATTGGGTTATGTTTCTTTGACCCATATTGATGTAATTGGTTTTGACTAGATTCGACGCACGAGGCAGCAAATTTGAAGGGAAAAGGTATCGCAAACGAGTCCACGGCCGGCTAGAGGTGAGTAGTTAGTGTATATGGTAGCCTGAGGGTTCAAAACCCCGGCTTAGCACATTGTGACGCTATTAGGGTGTGGCTCGCACCCCATGGAAAGTGCGGGATTGATTATGACTGGGGATTGAGACTTGGTTCATCCCGAATATGAATAATATTATATTAGCAGTTGAAACGCATACTGTGTTAGATATATTTGTGAGCTATAAGTCATGTTTGTGGCCTTGTGCAGACTTGTAGTATCCCTAGGGGATAGATATATATGTCATAGCTTGGTTTGCATAATCACTGATCTCAGTCCTGGTTCGAAATCACTATTATGAAATGTTAAGTCACATGTTCTTGGAAAATTAAGTAAAATTAAAGACTTTTTCATTGTTAATGAACTAGAAACTGGAAATAAATAATTTGAACTGTTGTGTGACTCATATGCAAGTTGTGGACCGAGGATGGATCGGGTTGCACGCCGCAGCAGATGATATGAATATTGCACCTGGGCTGAAGGAGCCCCTCCGGAGTCTGTACATACCCCCAGTGAGCGTCATCGACGTTAAATGGATTGGGCTATGGGTCGTAGCGGTCATGTGCATTGCATTGCATTCTTATTTGTAAATTATCTGTGATAGTTGTGAATTGCTGTTGTAGTTAGTTCGTGGTAGGTATCGGACTATAGTTTAGCTTTGCTTTGTGGCATTCTGTGGATTTCCTGCTTTCAGGTATTATTATATACTTTTTACTCACTGAGTACTTAGTTCTCACCCCTACTCCCTGCACCTTTGTGTGCAGATTCAGGTACACTGGAGGGTTAGACGAGCACTCCACCCTATATCAGAGTTATCTGAGTTGTTGAGGTAGCTGCAGGCGTTCGCAGAACCTAGCTTTTCTCTTCATTCAGTTATTACTATATGTTTCAGACTTGAGTACTTCATTCAGTATTTCTATTACTATTCAGTTTTGTTTAGAGGCTCTAGACTCGTGACCCCAGATCTTTTGGGAGTGTCTTTTGATTTCGCACTTCTCAGTATTTATTCATACTATTATTATTGGAGAATTTATTGACTCATACATTCTTCTTGAAATTTGTTCTTTTGGGACTGGTCTTTAACTGTGGAAACAGTTGTTGGTCTGTCTTGCCTAGCTTTAGTGTTGGGCGCCATCACGACCGGGTTTGGGTCGTGACAGCTGTGGTGCTATCTATACGTTGGCTGGATAGAAAAGTTTACATCGAAACTAATCCGAGCTCATAGTTGCAACGAAAGTTAATTGACTTTTTAAAAGCTAATACAGATTGCTTTGCTTGATCGCATTAATATATAACAGGTATATCTCTAAAGGTGATGAACCATAAGATAAATGAATATCCAACACATATACATGTCAAACAAAAGAAAAAGAAGTAAGGAGCCTTCAAAAACCAGGTGATTCAGGATGAGGTACAAAAACTTTTAAAACTTGTGTCTATTTGAGAGGTGAAATATCCTTATTGGCTAGCTAATACTGTATTGGTGCCTAAAAAGAATGGTAAATGGTGAGTTTGTGTAGACTATACTGATTTAGATAAAGCTTGCCCTAAAGATTCTTTTCCTTTACCGCACATAGTTCAACTAATTGATGCTACTGCATGACATGAATTGTTAAGTTTTTTAGATGCTTATTTTGGATATAATCAGATAAAAATAAATCCTTTGGATGAGGAATAAACTTCCTTTATTACAGAAAGGGAGACTTATTGTTATAAAGTCATGCCTTTCAGTCTAAAGTATTCCGGAGCCACATAAAAAAGGTTAGTAACAAAGATGTTCTAGGAGTACCTGGGAAAAACCATGGAAGTCAACATTGATGACATGTTATTCAAGTCAACACAGGTGGAGGATCACATCCAAGATTTATCAGGTACATTTCAGCTTCTCCGCAAATTCAATACGAAGCTAAATTCCTAAAAATGTGCATTTGGAATGTCATTAAGTAAGTTCTTAGGTTTCCTTGTTTCTAACCGGGGAATTGAAGTAAATCCAGCAGATTAAAGCCATTAAAGAAATAGTGGAAATACTCACGAGCAAAAAGAAGTGCAGAGATTGACAGGTAGGATAGAAGCATTGGAAAGATTTATTTTTAAATCTTCGGAGAAAAACTTTAAGTTCATTTTAGTATTTAAAGAGCAAAGCCAATTTGGGTGGGCTGAAGAATTCCAATAAGTGCTCAAAATTTTAAAAGCATACTTGTCAAACCTACCGTTGTTGGCTAAACCAAAGGACAATGAAAAACTACTTATATATCTTGTTGTGTTAGAAGCGGCGGTAAGTTCAGTATTAGTTCGAGAAGATAAAGGTAACAAATCTCCAATTTATTATGTTAGCGAATCGTTATTATATGCTAAAACTCGATATCCTCATTTAGAAAAATTTGCTTTAGCATAATATGGCTTCTAGAATATTAAGGCCTTATTTTCAATGTCACCATATCTTTGTAGTGACGGCCTACCCCTTATAAAATATATTACATAACCAATAATTATCAGGTAGATTAGCCAAGTGGTCCATAGAACAAAGTGAATATGACATCATATATCAACCTAGAACTATGATAAAATCAAAGATTTTAGCAGACTTCATGGCAGACTTTAGCCCAAGGATAGTAATAGAGGCAGAAAAAGAGTTGAAATGGGTCTAATCCAAGTACTTGGACCCTGTTTACCGATGGCTTTTCAAATGTTAAATGAGCGGGTTTAGGCATTATTCTAATCCCACCTTCAAAGGAAACTACAAGGCAAGCCATAAAATGCCATCCTATTACTAATAATGAAGCAGAATATGAAGCTGTGATTGCAGCTTTAGAATTGGCACGATAGCTCAGAATAAAGGAGGTTACAATCAAAGTGACTCGCGGCTCATAGTTAATCAAATGCATGTGACTTAAATAGTTAGAGAGGCAAGGATACAATAATATTTGGAAAAGGCACGAGATTTGATCAGACAATTCCAAACTTGGAAAATCGTGTAGATACCCAGGGAAAAAATATCGAAGCTGACACGTTAGCTAATCTTGCATCAGCTGCAAAAGTAACAAATGAAGAAAATGCTCCGTAATACATTTTTTTCATTAGGCACTCGATCAAGATAAAAACGAGGTAAATTTAATAATCTAACCTGGGATTGGAGAAACGAGATCATTAATATTTTCCAGTATGCAATTCTACATAAAGATAAGAAAAAGGCTCAGGCACTTCGACGAAAAGCTACCCGCTATTATTTGGATCGAGGCAATTTATATCAAAAAATGTTTGGTGGTTTTTTAGAAAGGTGTCTCGAACCTTCTCAAACAGAGTATGTGATGAGAGAAGTACATGGAGGATATTGTGGAAATCACAAAGGAGGAAGATCCTTGGTAATAACTCTAATTAGTGCAGGGTATTACTGGCCAAAAATGGAAGAAGTGGCAGAAAGCTTTGTGGCCAAATGTGACAAAATTCCAAAGATATGGTAACAATATGCATCGACCAGCAGAACTATTACATCCGGTTATTGCACCTAGCCTTTTATAAAGTGGGGGATGGATATCATGGGTCCACTGCCACAAGCCAAAGGAAAAGTATGATTTTTATTAGTACTCACTAATTATTTTATGAAGTAGGTAGAAGGAGGTACCTTCAAACAAGTGCGAGAAAAATAAGTCAGGAACTTCATTTAGCGAAACATCATATGTCGGTTTGGGCTTAAAAAAAATCGTGTGTGATAACAGCCCGCAGTTCATAGGTTCAAAAATCACAGAATTTTTTCAGAGTTGGCAAACTAAAATAATTACTTCAACACCTTATCATCCCGTGGACAATGGACAAGATGAATCAACAAACAAATTTATTATTAATAACTTGAAGAAAAGGCTAGAGGAGTCAAAAGGTAAGTGGCCAGAAGATACTGGGAGTCTTGTGGGGTTACCGAACAACAACAAAAACAAGCACGAGAGAGACACCATTTTCACTTGTGTACGCCGCTAAAGCCTTAATCCTAATTGAAATAGGTAAACCAACTACGAGATACAATTAAGCAACCAAAGAGTCAAATGAGGAGCACATGCCAATAAATCTTGATTTGCTTGAAGAAAGGAGAGAAACTACCCTGATAAGGATGACTGCACATAAGCAAATTATTGAGCGATATTACTGTCACGCCCCAAACTGAGGGACATGACCGGTGCCTGACCGGGTAGCCCCAGTCAAGCCGACCTGGGTGTCTTTCTATCCCACGTGTTACCCTTGTGTTGATTATTTCTCATAAACTAAATATCTTACCAATTATATCTGATTTCACAGTGTACAAACATAACCATATGATTGATTTACTAACAAGTTTACAAATTACATTTACAACGCCCGACATATATATATATATAGACCATAATCCCATAATTTACATGTCTACGGAGCCTCTAGGATACAAAAGGGGATACAATACTCGCCGGTAACAAGGCTCCGGCTATACCTTGCAAAATCCGAAATAAAGTCCAAAATAGAAGTGGCATGAGCCACACAGGGCCCCGAGGAAGAAAAGGGCTCAACAAAACGGGCAGTGGAAGATGAAGGATACTACTTGATTCACGTCCAAGCAACGGTCGTAGTTAATATAACCTGGTCTAATAAGTCCAGAATCGATCCCACGGAGAATTAACCTACCAATTGCAACTTTCACAACCCAAGAACACTTCCGAATCAAGTTCCCCAAATTTTGAATATATTTTTTGTGTGATTTTCGAATAACTACTTTGCAAGAATTAAAAGACTGAAAAGAGAGAATTGAATAGTGGGTAAATAATATGGAGAAAGACTAAGGTATTGATTTCCCCTATTGATGGAATCCCTTCTCTTTATGCTCATAAAAATTGTCAATATATTCTATCAATCATGAACGCTATTTGTACCGTAACCCTCTCCCGAGCAATTACAATAATTTACTAGTGCACTCTTCTGAGCTACCCTAGCTAGCTTTAATTTGAATAGTTCACTTAAGATTGCACCTAAAACTTCGTTATTCCTAATCCCGTCTTTGCGCCTAAAGTTATAGATTCCTCCAATAACCTAGGTGTGGTGTTGTTAAACAATATACCTAAATATGCACTCTTTTCCAAGTTATGCACACTAAATAGGCACAGCTAATCGGGACATCTACCAATTAACTACAACAAGAATGAAGTTAAACAAATAGAAATCTAGCTAACAATTTGTAATCACATAAACAAGAAGTTCATCACCCAATAGGTTCCATCAAAATCTTAGAAAAGGAATTAGCCACTCATGATCAAAGAAACAAGAATAATAATTGAATTCATAAATATATAATTGATATAAAATAAAGGAATAGGTTGAGAGAGTTCTCTCTTACTAATTATCTTGCAAAAGTAGTCAAAAATACAATGCTTGCCCTTTTGGGCGGACTAGTGGTTTATATAGAGGGTTTACGTCACAAATTTTGAGTTTTGACAAATTTAGCCTTTAAATCTTTGGCATCTTCCGCGGTTCGTTCGTAGTTGCGAGCGAACCGCGAACAGAACACTCCTCTGAATCTTCAAAAGTTCTACGAGCAAGTTTTTTCGCGGTTCATCCGCTCGCGAATGAACCGCGATGTTTTGCCCTGTTCCGTTTGGAATTTTGAAAAACTCAAAACATGAAGGTTGTATCCCTTTGAGTTAGCTTGCTTACCATATATTATGGAGCCAAAATGGAGTTCTGAGCCAAATGTTATGTCCATTTTACTAGACAGTGCGCAATATGCCTCATCGATTCTTCGCTTGTACTACACTATAACATTTTGACCCCCGAAATCGATCCCGGCTTAATTTCTTAAGCTTTTTCTCGGACTTCAAAGCTCCAAATCACTTAAATTCATTCCATAACATCTATACAGCTCAGCATCACACCTCCCGGCTATTTTCAACATAAGTTCGTGTCTTGTACCACACTTTGGCCTTTTTCACCATCTTTTGACTCCAAAGCTTGCTCTTTTAGTCTTCATTAGCTCATGTGTGCCTATAACACACTAAAAACACTAATAAAAGCATTTTTCCATCATAAACAATAACAAAACAACAATAAAACGTGATTATTTAGTGCATAAATATAGTCAAATTCACCTATTATCAATACCACACACTTAAACCTTTGCTCGTCCTCGAGCAACCTTAATCACACTTTAGGCCAATTTTATCAATTCCTCCCCCAAAATATGTCACAAAAGCTATCTTTCATGATTAACATAAGGCATGCACAATCCTTACGTAACCGTAAACTCAAATGCCAGCACATTATTGCTTACTCTAGTTATTATCACAGACTTGCAAATTTACCTTTTCCTTCTTGAGTTACATGCCCTCACACAATTTATTGAGATAAGTTCCCACACATAAATAATTTAGAACATGGAACTTATAGATATAGGAAAGATTCACTCACTCTCAACAAAGAACATTCATATGCATACAGATACACCATAGGCTTGCCCCTAGTGTAATACTCCACTAATCGAGTTATTCAATCATAGATCAATAGGTCTTTAAGGGTTTTAATGTCGGCTACGGGACGGGTAGGATACTTTTGGGTATAGTGGCTAACCTCCCTAAGCACTTTCTTTCTTTTTCACACTTCCCTTTTTGTTTTCTTCCTTATGTCTCCCCTAAACATTCCTTCACTTTTATTTGCTTTCAATCCCCAATTTTCTTTTGTTGGTGTAACTGGCCTTTCTATTTTACATATATACATTGATATATCTATTTTTTTAATCATTGCTTTGCAACATATTTATATTATTTTGCCACTTCACCATTTTCTACCATTCATTCTTGATTTTCCTTTTTTCAACTTCCCTTCACCCCACACTTAGACTTTTGCATATTTATTACAACATAAGTGCTTCTAGGAGGTAAAGTAGAACAATATAAGATTTCGATTTTTCATGAACATTCAAGGGTTATGAAAGAATATGCTTTAAGATAAAAGGGGTTAACTAGGATATTATGTACAGGTGAATTCATGACTTATTAATTTATGGGGTTACACAAAGAAATGTCTCTATCATCTCTACAACCAAACAACTTCTATTTCGCTTTGCAAACACACAGGGCAAGTTCTAGGTATCATGTAAAATATATAATGTAAGTAAAATATCTCACACACATAGCATGCAACTCAATTAGAATCTGGTTCAAATACAAAGACCTATCAATGTTCAACCAAGCTGTATTGTGCAATTTAAGGCATATCCTAGAATCTACAGTCAAGCTTAGATAATACATTCTCAAGTTCAATTAAGTTTTGCTAATGTGCATACTTGGGGTTACATGTCAAACTTTGCCCTCTAATCCTAAGAAAAGAATATACCTAACCCGTTTCAATAAAAACCCTTGGAAAAGAGCCGTGGTCAAAAGAAAAACCAAGGGGGGGGTGATACACTACCTAGAAAAAGAAAATAAAAGAAAGAAAACTTCCTACGTGGACTACTTCCCTCAAGTGTACTTGTCCAAATAGTCCGTCATCAGGAAGAGCCCTCTACTCATATTTTTGGATTTTTCAAATTTTTGAATTTTTTTTTGTATTTTTATTCCGACTTAGACCCTTAAAAAACTCGTTGCCAAGTGTCCATCATCGGGTCAAGCCAGCTAATATTATTTACAACTACAACTACTATGTACAACATATGCAAGATAAGTTTCCCACCCCACACTTAAAATCATGTCATGTCCTCATGACATAATAATTAAAATGTAGCTCAGAAGGGCGAGAAAACTTACCTGGGACCTACCCCATGTCTAGCCACTTTATCACTTTCTTTTTCACTATATCCTTCATATTCGGGTTCATCCTTCTTTTGCGTTTCCTGGAGGGTTTGTGTCCCTCTTCCAGGATAATCTTGTGCATACAGTATGCAAGGATGATCCCCTTTATGTCTGCCATGGTCCAACCAATGGCAGTTTTACATTCCTTGAATACGTGTAATAGCTTTTGAGCCTGCACATCTAGCAAACTAGATGAAGTAATAACATGTAATGTAGAGTTATGACCTAGAAATTCATACCTGATATGAGACGGTAGTGGTTTAAGCGCCAGCTTTAGTGGCTCTTCTATGGATGGCTTTGTAGGAGGGGTCTCTCTTTTCTCTAAATGTAGAGGCTCGAATTGAAACTCTCTCTCCCAAAACCCCTTGCCTTCCAGAGATAGTACCCATTCTGCTAGACTTTCACCATTTACCTCTTCTAAGTTCATTAGGAATGCCTGAAGTGGATATTCAATGGTCAACTCTTCATCGTCTGTCTCCACTATCACATTAACCGCATCAATAAGAGAGCGATTCACGAACTCACTAGGGCGCCTCATGGATTTTTGCACTTTGAATATGATCTCCTCATCAATCAACCTCATCTTGAGTTCCCCAGTCTCACAATAAATCAAAGCTCTCCCGATGGCTAGGAATGTTCTTCCTAAGATTATAGGAATTTCCTCGTCCACCTTGCAGTCAAGAATCACAAAATCGACGGGAAACATGAACTTCACCACCTGGATAAACACATCATCTAAAATACCAAATGGACGCTCAATCGTCCTGTCAGCAAGCTGTAATAACATGGAGATAGGCCTGACTCTCCCAATGCCTAGCCTCTTATAAATCACCAAGGGCATAAGATTAATGCTTGCCCCCAAATCACACAATGCCTTTGCAAAGGCATAGTTTCCTATAGTGCATGGAATGGTAAAGCTACCTGGATCAGATAGCTTCTCAGCAATGGGTCTAGAGACCACTGCACTACAAGTCTGAGTAAGAGTCACAGTGGCCAAGTCTTGGAAATCAAATTTCTACGACATCAAGTCTTTCATCATCTTAGCATACCCAGGCATTTCTTTCAAGGCTTCAATTAAAGGAATGTTTACCTGGATTTGCTTAAGCATATCAAAGAAATTTTTGTATTGCTCTTCTTTCTGGTGCTTGGCCAACCTTTGGGGGAATGGTGGTGGAGGCCTTTTCTTCTCAATGACTTGGGATTTTTCTTTTTCTATCACTTTCTCTTCAACCTGCCGCTTTACCTGTTCAGCTACTTTCTCCGTTCCCTGCTGCATCTCTTTATTTTCAGCAACTGGCTAGACTGTAACTTCTGTCAACCCGGTGGACTCATCCAGTTCAATGGGCACTGGAGTAAGTGTCTTAGCCTGTGGGTTGCTTCTCTCTCTTTCCTGCTCAGCATTAAGATCTCTACCACTTCTCAGAGTCACTGCCATTAGCTGCTTTGGGACTTCATCTTTTGGGTTTGTTTGTATATCTGTAGGCAATGTCCCTTGAGGACGATTGTTAAGAGACATAGCAATCTGGCACACCTGTACTTCAATATTCTTGATAGCTGCATCATGTGCATCTATCCTCTCATTGGTTTTGGCATTTGACCCAATTACCTGCTGTATCATAGCTTCCAACCTTGTGAACCCATCGTCATGTCTACCCCCATGCTGTGGTGGAGGTGGATGATATCCCTGCTGCTGATTGCTGAAATTCTGAGTTCTAGGATATGGAGCCATATTGTGTGGTGGCCTCATACCTGCCGCATTATATTGTGGCTGAGGAGGCCTGTACAGTAGTGGAGCCTGCTGACCCCAACTCTGGTTACCCTGTCGCTGCCCTCCATAATTAGCCACATAATTCATGTCTTCATGCTGATGATGATGTTCTTGGTTTGCAGCCCATGGATTACCTAGTTGGCTATGCAAGATATGCATAAACCACCATTGGTAGTATCTACAATGTGAATCCTGCTGCTTGACCCCAGATTCTTCCACTTTCTTCGTCAAGATGGTCATTTGTGTCAATCAGGTTATCATGTTCTCCTCCATAGTGCTGGATGGATTCAGAGGTACAGAGTGTACCACTGGAGTTATAGGAACATTCCTGGTCGTCCACCCGGAATTTTGAGCCATCTTGTCTAGCAAATTTTGGCCCTATTTCCAAGTCTTGCTCAGAAAAAGCTCCACCTGCTGAAGCATCTACAATATTCTTCATACTATCTGAAATCCCCATGTAGAATCTTTGACCCAACATCTGCTCAAAAATCCCATGGTGAGGACACATAACAAGCATACCTTTGAATCTGCCCCAAGTTTCATGTAATGTCTCCATTGGTTTCTGCTTGAAGCTCACAATCTCATCAATTTGTTGAGTTTTCTTGTTAGGTGGATGAAACTGGTTGTGGAATTGCTTGACTAACTCATCCCAAGTTGTAATAGAGTTTACTGGGAGTGAGTTTAGCCATACCTGTGCAGCCTCTGTAACTGAGAACGGAAAGAGCAATAGTCTGATGGCTTCGGGAGTCATATTCGGTTGCCTTTGTGTCTTGCATATCGAGAGAAAGTTCTTCAGGTGCTGTTGTGGATCTTCAACCTAAGACCTAGGAATAATCCCTTGCTTTGCAACAAGTGTAGAATGTCGTTAGTAATCTAGAAAGACTCAGCTTGAATCGCTGGCACAATAATGGCAGTTGCCAAATTATCCGCTGTGGGTTGTGCCCAATCAAAGAGTGCACCTTCTTGCGCGTCCTGCGCCTCTTGCATGTTTAACCCAGCTTGTTGGTTTGGGTCGTTCACGTCACCCATGTCGAAGTCTAGTTTGATTGGTTGCTGAGATTGCTGAATTTGTTTGATAGCTCTGTTACAAGCCTCGAAAGTTTGCTCGGGGTCTGAGAGTCCTTAAATTAGTTCTCCAGTCCTTGTAGATTTTCTAGGCATGCACCTGAGTACCCAAATCAACAACCATCAAAATATTCAATGTGAAGCGTAGAAAGAACCTGACTACACAAGAATCTTGAAGTTCTTTCAATGGCAATTGATAATTCCGTTAATTCCCGGTAACGGCGCCAAAATTGATTCACGTCCAAGCAATGGTCGTAGTTAATATAACCTAGTCTAATAAGTCCAGAATCGATCCCACAGAGAATTAACCTACCAATTGCAACTTTCACAACCCAAGAACACTTCCGAATCAAGTTCTCCAAATTTTGAATACATTTTTTGTGTGATTTTCGAATAACTACTTTGCAAGAATTAAAAGACTGAAAAGAAAGAATTGAATAGTGGGTAAATAATATGGAGAAAAACTAAGGTATTGATTTCCCCTATTGATAGAATCCCTTCTCTTTATGCTCATACAAATTGTCAATATATTCTATCAATCATTAACACTATTTGTACCGTAACCCTCTCCCGAGCAATTACAATAATTTTCTAGTGCACTCTCCTGAGCTACCCTAGCTAGATTTAATTTGAATAGTTCACTTAAGATTGCACCCAAGACTTCATTATTCCTAATCCCGTCTTTACGCCTAAAGTTATAGATTCCTCCAATAACCTAGGTGTGGTGTTGTTCAACAATATCCCTAAATATGCACTCTTTTCCAATTTATGCACACTAAATAGGCACAGCTAATCGGGACGTCTACCAATTAACAACAACAAGAACAAAGTTGAACAAATAGAAATCTAGCTAACAATTTGTAATCACATAAACCAGAAGTTCATCACCCAATAGGTTCCATCAAAACCTTAGAAAAGGAATTAGCTACTCATGATCAAAGAAACAAGAATAATAATTGAATTCATAAATAAATAATTGATATAAAAGAAAGGAATAGGTTGAGAGAGTTCTCTCTTACTAATTATCTTGCAAAAGTAGTCAAAAATACAATGCTTGCCTCTTTTGAGCGGACTAGAGGTTTATATAGAGGGTTTAGGTCACAAATTTTGAGTTTTGACAAAGATAGACTTCAAATTTTCGGCATCTTCCGCAGTTCGTTCGCGGTCGCGAGCGAACCTCGAACAGAACACTCCTCTGAATCTTCAAAAGTTTTGCGAGCAGGTTTTTCCGCGGTTCATCCACGGTCGCGAATAAACCTCGATTTTTCACCCTGTTCTGTTTGGAATTTGGAAAAACGCAAGACATAAAAGTTGCAGCCTTGTGATATAGATTTCCAACCATATATTATGGAGCCAAATGGAGTTCTGAGAGAAACGTTATGTCCGCTTTACTAGACAGTGCGCAATATGCCTCATCGATTCTTCGCTTGTACTACACTATCAAATTTTGACCCCCCAACTCGATCCCGGCTTAATTCCTTGAGCTTTTACTCAAACTTCAAAGCTCCAAATCACTTAAATTCATTCCATAACATCTATATAGCTCGGAATCACACCTTCCCGGCTATTTTCAACATAAGTTCGTGTCTTGTACCACACTTTGGCCTTTTTCACCATCTTTTGACTCCAAAACTTGCTCTTTTAGCCTTCATTAGCTCATGTGTACCTTTAACACAGTAAAAACACTAATAAAATCATTTTTTCATCATAAACAATATCAAAACAACAATAAAGCGTAATTATTTAGGGCATAAATACAGTCAAATTCACCTATTATCACTACTGCCGATGAGCTGAAGTGCCTACTACTGATCCACCTACAATCATAACACGAATGTAGCATCCCCGGCAAAAGGGACGTCAGTACACTAAAATTGTACTGGTATGTATGAACAAACTTTGTCCCAAGTAAACTCAAGTCATTAAACAAGTAATCACGATGATAAGACAACCAATAAATTACACCAAGAATTAATTAAGCCAGCCAACCATGTTTTACCACATTTTCCCCATTTGGAATAATTCTCAACATAAAGCACGTTTTAAGATCAACAAGGAGAACAACAACCAATCAATCACGTAAAACACAAGTAGTCAAACAAAGGGGAAATCAGTGCCCCACAGGTTGCAAACTCTCCTGCTGTCTCCTTTCATAATTTCATATCAATGATTTTATATCAATTTCAATAGCGATTTCGATCGCTTTCCATCCTTATTACCTCGTCCACCCTTATTACCTCGACCACCCTTATCACTCCAACCCATACCTTATTACTTCGTGTTCCGGCGCGCAACCCGATCCTACCATACAGTTTCAAACACAACAATCACAACCAGCAAACAAGGCACTACACAAAATCACAACAAGTGCAAATAAGCAAGTTACAAATTGGTTCATGTTCTCAAATACTTTTCAAACCAATATCACAACCAAATTAAAATGTTCCCATATTCGAGAGTACCCATACAAGTATGTTCAATAATTTACCACAATTCAAGTGTTTCAATTCCTTTCACAATAAACCATGTATGTCATCACAACGATTGTCCTTAGTTCTTCACCAAATTTCGGTTCCCTTTTTATCTTTCAATTCAAATTTCATACCACACCACCCGTAGTTCAGCATCAATTGAATTCCCAACAACAAAATTAAAAAATTTCATACAATCTCTTAAATTAATACATACCAAACAAATTGCACACATATAGGCAATTTTACAATAATCAAAATTAACCATACATACCTGGTGTCGGGTTTTCCTCCTTTAACCTCATACTTATGCTTACCCAAGTTATCTTATCTTTGCCGACCTTGTTTTTGCAGACTCTTACGTCTATTCACATTCTTTTTACTAAAAATCAAGTTCAATAATCATGCATGAATGTTAAATTCTATTTTTAAAAGCTATTATATGCAAACCTTTCTTTACCCATTTTAAAACTGAAAATCAGAGAAAATAGTTAGGGTTTTTACCTTGTAAAGATTGGGGAAGATGAATCTTTGCCTAGGATCCTTTGGACAAAATGTTTGGAATAATTCTTGAAGATAATAGACTTCTCTCTCTAAAACCCCTCTCTCCTCTCTCTAGTTTTGGTAAGAAAGTGTGAGAAAAATGAAGCTTGAAAGTGTTTTATTAAAGAAGGGGTCGGGTCAAAAATTTATAAAAATTTGGGCAGAGTCAATTCTGCGGTCGCATCTGCAATCGCAGAATCAACATGCGGTCCGCTTAATGGACCGCAGAATTGCCTCAAAATTTCACAGGTTCTGTTACGACATGCAACCAAAATGCGGTCCGCATTCTTGATCTGCGGTCGCAGAATGAACCGCAGATTTGACACTCAAAAATTCTCGAGAAATTATACGATAGATCTGCGGTTAGCAGATCCATTTTGCGATCGCATATCGGCCGCATTTTCAACATGATTTTTGGAAAACATTCTGTTAAGCTCTGCGATAGGAATGCGGTCCGCATAGCAGATCTGCGATCGCATTCCTGATCACAGAATTGACATTTTCTAGAAATACTGATTCTTTCAATTTTTGAAACTTAAATTACTGCGCATTCCTAACACATTGTTCGGACCATGGCACCACAACTACTAGATTTTTAAGCACAAAAATTTACGGGGTCTTACAATTACAATCGAAAAGCTCGTCTAAGGTACTTCAAGATTGGGGACTTCGTACTCAAGAAAGTTTCTCAATCCACAAAAGCAGCCAATACAGAAAAGTAGGGTCCAAATTGGGAAACACCTTATAAGATTCTAGGTATTGCTGAAAAATGTGCTTACGAGTTAGAAACCATGGATTGCAAGGTTTTACCCTCGAGTTGTAATGTTGTTCATCTGAAGAAGTACTATTCCTAATCAAAATAAATACACACGGTCGCTCAATTACGATTTTTGTTTTGTATATTTAAAAT
This sequence comes from Nicotiana noctiflora, assembly GCA_032618575.1. NCBI lineage: Eukaryota > Viridiplantae > Streptophyta > Magnoliopsida > Solanales > Solanaceae > Nicotiana > Nicotiana noctiflora. The sequence goes on from JASVEL010005716.1 coordinate 118,177, forward strand.
TTTACTAACAATTTTAGATGATAGGCAAAAAGCTAGCCCACACCAAATGATGATATTAGACCTGAAAGACACGTGGAAGTAACATAATTCTAGGCCTAGGGTTACAACTTTTCTGATGAAAATATAAAAGGTTAAGCAGTAATCATCCAAATTATATATATCTTCGAGTCTTGTACCATATTTTTTTAGGAAACAGAGCACACTGAAGGAATAATCAAGTGCTCGAGATTTCACACTTCAAAGCTCAAACACTTGGAATATATATATATATATATATATATATATATATATATATATAAAAGATCAGAGTAAAGTTACGAGAAGCCAAAAACATAAGCCTGATTCAAAAACCGGGGAAAAATACAGTCGTGGATGTAAATTTACAATTCTTACGAATGTTTAGGTTAAAGTCAATATTTAGTCATGGGTTGCAAGATATACCCTTGAATTTTTCACGAATTTGTTGTAAAGAAAATAGTTAAAAAAGAGTTATAGATGATACTTCAATACATGTAAAGTATTATATAATTTGAAAGTTCGAATGATACAAACTTCTCAAAGTTATTTCAAAGAAACATGTGTGTTCCTATTTCTTCTTCCGTATATTTACACCATTATGAAGTTGAGACGTTTTCTTCATTAAGTTTCATATGTAAAAGGGCTCTCTTTTATAATCTGTACTTGTTCAAAAGAGTCACGAAGCAATGAAGCATTTTTAAATGCAAAAGTTAAAATAACAAAGGGTAAAACAAAAATCTAAATGTTAAAATTAAGTGGAAAATAAAGCCCAAACTTATAAAAACGAGACAAGGGAAAACCACTAAGAGAGTAGACCAAAAACTATAAATAAAGGTATTGTAAGAGTTAGACAAATAATTAATACTATTGTAATAACTTGGTTAAAACTATGTATAAACTTAGTTCCAACCTGATTGTCTTATACCAAACATTAACCCCAAATGGAACCAAAGGTAAACCTCTAAATGTTCCACTAATAAAAAAAAGAACACTTCAAACTTTTACTGAGAGGCAGAATCTGAACTAATAGGATGAAGAACGGAATCATCAGAAGCAAGAGGAATAACTTGAGCGGAAGGAGATTGAACACCAGCCTCACCAAAAGTAACTTCATCACCCTCGGGAATGTCAGTCACGGGTGAAAAAAAAGCTATAACTTTGTTGGGTTTTCTCAATAGTTTCTTTGATCTTTGTAAGCTCAACAGCTAAGTCAAAACCTTCCCGGCTTGCCTCCACCAAAGTGTCATAGCGTGTGTTCAAGAAAGTCCAACTAACTTCAACGGAGTTTGTATCGTCAAGAGCTTTGTTATCTCTTTCGCAAATCTCACTTTGTAACTATTCCTTCTCGTTCAAGACTACATCATAAGAAGCATGTAATGAGGCAAGTGAACTCTCAAAAAATCGAACCCTGTTAGAAGACACTCGGAGATCTTCTTGAGCTTGGGTGAGCGTTTGAACAAGCTCACCGGCATAAACTTTTTTCGGGTTGACCTCTAAAATTTTCAGTGGCTTTAGAAAGTTGTTCATCAAATAAAGACTCAATAAGATTTTAGCCTTACTCGCCTAATTAGAAGATACTTTCTCAACCGCTAGTTCCGCTTCCATAACCTTTAATTGTTGTTCTAAGGTACACTTATCTTCCTCTAAAACCTTCATTTCGAGTTGAAGGCCATCGTACTACTCTTTCCAATTGTCTGCTTTAGTGTAATAGTCATTCATCAACTGCTTTATGTGAACAATCCTTTTTATCGTCTACGTACCGATGAGATTGATCTACACAATGAATAAAGAAATATGATACTAGTAAAAGAGAAATCACGTAAAAAGATAAGGTTTATACATTTAAAGATAAATGCACAATATCATTCATCCACGTTAGAGAGTTGTGACTTTCCAGTTCAGACTTCTCAATTGGGGCAATCAATGGTTTCAGCCGCACGTCAGCTTGGCCTGATTTCTTCAAAATATTACCATCTGTAGGAATCTCGACATTGCCCTACTGCTACTAGAGGAACCAATTTTATCATAGGAAGTTGTGGCAGTAAGAACAGTCGATGTAGTCAAAATATCCACGGGCGGAGCAGTGACAGCAGCAGATACGGGCAATTGAGATTCAATTGGAGCAGACATAGGAAAGGATGCAAGAAGTGCTTTCTCACTAAAAAAACCAAAGCTTTCTTCATAAAATCCATGAGAAAATGGCTATTCAGTAGAGTCAGGTGTCTCTTCATTAGAACTCACTAAAGTAGCACTCTCAGGCTCGAACATGGGAATAGAAGGAGGGAGAGAAGCAGCTTCATCATCTGAATGACCTGTCTTCTAGCTCGTGGCTTATGAACAAACCTCTATTAAGTACATTAATATACCTACATAGAAAAGGTATTGAAACGATTTTACATGGATAAAGCATATCCACTAAGTAATCCGATGATTGTTCGATCACTCTATGTGAATAAGGGTCCATTCCGACCTCAAGAAGAGAATGAAGAGCTACTTGGTTCTTATGTACCATATCTTAGTGCAAATGGTGCACTAATATATCTTGCTAATACTACAAGGGCCGATATAACTTTTTCAGTTAATGGCTTAGCAATATATAGCTCTCCTCCCACAAGGAGATATTGGAATGGAATCTAACACATATTGAGGTATCTAAAAGGGACTACCGATATGGGCTTATTTGATGGTAATAATTGCAGTCCCGATCTTGTTGGTTATGCTAATACTAGCTATTTATCTGACCCACATAAGGTTCGATCTCAAACAAGTTATGTGTTTACTTGTGGAGTCACTGCCATATCTTGGCGATCGACTATGCAATTAATTGTGTCTACTTCATCTAATCATGCTGAGATAATTGCTATTCATGAAGCAAGTCGAGAATGTGTGTGGTTGAGGTCTATAATACATCTTATTCGAGACAAATGTGGTTTGAAATGTGATAAACTACCCACGATTTTGTATGAAGATAATGCAGCATGCATAGTCCAACCGAAGGGAGGATTCATAAAAGGAGATACGAAAAAGCACATTTCACCAAAGTTATTGTTCACATATGATCTTCAAAAATGGTAATATTAATGTGCAACAAATTCGTTCAAGTGATAATATGCTGATTTGATCACAAAATCTCTATCAACGTCAACCTTCAAGAAGCTAGTGCACAAGATTGGGATGCCAAGGCTCAGGTATGTGAAATGATGCTCTTACTAGGGGGAGTTTAATACATGTTGCACTCTTTTTCCCTTAAAATATTTTGTCCCACTGGATTTTTCTTGCAAGGTTTTTAACGAGGCACCCAAAAGGCATATTGTTAGATATGTGTACTCTTTTTTCTTTACTACTTTTTTCTTATTAGATTTTATTTTAGTTAAGGTTTTAATGAGGCATGTTACTTATTGAGTAGACATTCAAGGCGGAGTGTTAAGAATTGAATTGTAATTAGAGTGAATATCTATCTTTTAGAGAGTTTTACTTTGTGGCTAAGTCATTTTTCCCTTATAAATAGAGGGGTCTTACCCCATTGTAAATTATCCCAAAATTTAATAAGAATTACTATCTCTTTCTCTGCAATATTATTTTTCTACTTTTATTGTTTTATTACACTATACAATTTTTAGGACTATTTTATGTTAACATGAATCCTTGCTGCCCGGCCCGTCGTTACGGGAATTACTACCCCGTTACCTTGTATTTACATATCTTATGCTTTTAAATCAGTATTTGAATATATCGGGTGAGTTAGGAGTGATTCGGATTGAAAATGAAACAAATAGCATGTTTGAAGGAAGCTTGAATATAGGAAGTCAACCAAGAGTTGACTATTGAGTTAGAGTGCTCGAAACTGGATTCTGATGATTCGACTAGTTTCGGGGGATCATTTATGACTTAGGAGAGCAATCGGAATTGAATTCGGAGGTTCGGTGTAGTTTTAGGCTTGAATTGGCGAAGGTTGAATTTTGGCGAAAACCGGATGGTAGGTGATATTTTGATCTGTGGGTCGGAATGGAATTCCGACAATTTCTGTAGCTTCGTTATGTGATTTTGGATATGTCTGCAAATTTTCAGGTCATTCGGACATCGTTTGATCGAGTTTTGGATTAAATGTTAGTTTTGAGAGTTTTGAAGAAACATAGGCTTGAATTCGTGTGAAGATGGTGATTTCGATGTTTAGTATGGTGTTTTTATGATTTGAACAAGTCCGTATCATGTTTTGGAGTACGTTGGTGGTTTTCGTTGGGGTTCTGTAGGCCTCGGGATGGTTTCGGACCATCAACCGGGCTTTTGGACTTGGTAAAAATCTGCAGAAAAACTGCAGGTTCTGTCCAGGCATTTAAGCCTTCGCGTTCGCGTGGCATGGGCCGCGTTCGCGAAGGTCAAGCGAATCAGTGCATCGCGTTCGCGGTTGGGGTGTCGCGTTCGCGTATGCCAGGGGTGTTGAGCATTGCGATCCCGTTCCTTGGGTCGCGTTCGCGTAGGTTCGTGGGAGTGTGCTTCGCGTTCGCGGGAGGTGTATCGCGAACGCGTAGAAGGAATCTGGGCGGCTGGGAGTTTGAGCATCGCGAACGCGTGGTTGGCGTCGCATTCGCGAAGGGTAACTGGAATTGATCATCGCGAACGCGTGGTAGGCGTCGCGTTCGCGAAGAGTAAGAGGGAGCTGTTCATCGCGAACGCGTAGAACAAAATGTTCTGGCAGTGAATTTATATCACAGAATAGAGGGGTTACGGGTTTACACCCCCAAAACATAATTTTGAGCCCTAGAGAGAAGAAAACTCGAGGAAATCACTGAGAAGTCATCGGGTATTCGTCGGAGGTAAGATTCTTGACTCAAAAACATCATTTTATGGTAGTATTAACATCAATATTCATGAAATTGGGTTGTAATTTTGAAGAATTGTGGCCTAAGTATTGAAAACGGGATTTTTGGATTTGGAAGGCCATTTGAACTCCGATTTCAACAAATTTTATATGCACGGACTCGTGGCGAGACGAGGGTCGCGTTGGTACTAATTTTGGAATTTTCCGAGCAGTGGGCCCGGGGTCGGGTTTTACCAACTTAGTGTATTTATGCGAATTTCATGTAAATTGAAATGGGTTATGATTCTTTGACTCGTATTTGATATAATTATTGTGGTTTGACTATATTCTACGCACGAGGGAGCTAAATTCAAAGGAAAAGGCATCGCGGATGAGTCTACGACCAGCTAGAGGTGAGTAGTTTGTGTATATGGTAGCTTGAGGGTTCGAAACCCCGGCTTAGCACATTGTGACGCTAGTAGGGCGTGGCTCGCACACCGTGGCAGGTGCGGGATTGATTGTGACTAGGGATTAAGACTTGGTCCATCCCGGAAAGGAATAATATGTTATTAGTGTTGGAAATACACTGTATTTGATATATTTGTGGGTTGTAAGCCTTGTTTGGGGCCTTGTGCCGACCTTTAGCGTCCTTAGAGGACAATATTTATGTGATAGCTATATTTGCTTAAATCACTGATCTCAGTCCTGGAAATTGAAATCACAGTATTGATATGCTAAGTCACCGGCTTTTGCAAATTTAATAAAATTAAGGTATTTTTCATAAATTATGAACTGGAATTAAGAAAAATGAATTGTTTTGTGACTTAATTGCTTATTGTGGACTGAGCATGGGATCGGGCTGCACGCCGCAGTGGTTGATATGAGGATCGGGCTGCACGCCGCAGCAGTATTGCGTTTGGGCTGTAGGAGCCCCTCCGGAGTCTGTACACACCCCCAGTGAGCGTCGTCGACGTTACATTGGATCAGGCTACACGACGTAGCGGTTATGTGCATTGCATTGCATCTTTATTTGTTAAATTACTCTGTGGTAGCTGAATTGTACTGTTGATGCTAGTTCGTAGGATATTCGGATTGTAGTGTAGCTTCATATTGTGGTATTCTGTGAATTTCTTATTTTCAGCTACTTGTATATATTTATTACTCACTGAGTACTTAGTACTCACCCCTACTCTCTCCACCTTTGTGTGCAGATTCAGGTACTCAGGAGAAGTAGACGAGCACTCCAGCTTTTACAGAGTCATATCGAGTTGCTGAGGTAGCTGCCGACGTTCGCAGAACCTAGCTTCTCATCTCATTTCAGTTATTACTTTGTATTTTGTATTCAGATTTGAGTATTTCTATACAGTACTCTCTATTCCTGTTGGGTTTTGCTAGAGGCTCTAGACTTGTGACTCCGGATCTTTGCGAGTGTCAGTATTTTGTTCATTTCTATTATTATTGGAGTTCTTACACTCATATATTCTTCTTGGGTTGTCCATTTGGGACTGGTATTAGATAAAATCAGTAATTGTTGGTCTGGCTGGCCTAGCTTGATTGTTGGGTGCCATCACGACCGGATTTGGGTCGTGACAAGTTGGTATCAGAACCTAGGTTTACTAGGACTCGCGAGTTATGAGCCGGTTTAGTAGGCTTTCGCGGATCGGTACGTAGACGTCCGTATCTATCCTCGGAGGGCTACAGAAACTTTAGGAAAAACCTCATTTTCTTAGATTCATATCGTGCGTGTCACACCTCCTTTTTACGCACCCGCGAGGGCACAAGGGAGTTTTTCCAATTAAAGGACAATCGACATGGGATTCATTTATTAAGAGATTCAGAGTCGCCACTTGGAAAAATAATGGTGTCCCAAGTCACCGGTTTAATCCCGAACCGAGGAAATTTTATGACTTTGCAATATAGTCTGCGAAACTAGAAAAACCGGGTAAGGAACTCTGTTAACCCGGGAGAAGGTGTCAGGCACTCCCGGATTCCGTGGTTTTAGCACGGTCGCTCAACTGTACTTTTGCTTTTATCTGATTTCTTTATATATTTTAACTATGTATTTTTAATGCTCCGCTTTTATTTTTTTAGAAGAATTGCGACGTCATGAAAACACATTTCGAGTCACACCGCAACCAGTACGCCCGTGACTTTAATGTATTTCAGTTTCGTCGGGAGTAAGATTTGGGTCGCATAAATGCGCACCCGTATTTAGGAAAGTAGTTTTATTAATGTCGTGCCTAAAGATTCTCCGTCTTTGTTAACTTTGGGAAAGACCGTGAAATTCACTAAACGGTCCTTCCGAGTCTAGATTTTTATTACAATTAATTTGAGGGCCCCGCAATTTGGGTGGTTTTGTTTGGCGAGGCTCATCTCATTATTACTTATTAAGGGCGGACCCTAACATGGCTATGATTTTCTATTTGATTCTTGTCTCTAAGAAAAGAAAAATAATATATAATAAGAGAAACGTCCTAATTGATTAATCCGTGAACAACCTTATTAGCAAAGAGAAACCCGCATTCATTTACTCGTATTGGTTATTCGTGTTTCGAGTTTAAAGTCCTCTTCATTTTTTTTTATTTAATTGCTAGTCGAGAAACATGACTTGAACAACATAATCATAAGCTAATCGTCTTCTAAATGACTTATGCTTTCGCCACGCAATTCGAGTTGTCTAAGTTAACATTCGAAGAAAACATGATTTAATATGAAGGAGAGGCCTAAATACTTATTGTTGAACAAACTAACCCTTTCCAATTCCTATGTTTCAAGCCATTCCGGATAATGTATGATTTATATTGACATGCTTCAACTTCGCTTCTAATTTTATCTTGAAAGGAACCTGGATTGGTTTCTAGTTTATACATATCTCCTACTTCACTGGCTTGAGCCCACATTAGCAATATAGCTTTGCATTTTTAGATCAACACTTCTAGATATAACATTCGCAAGCTATCTACTTGGTTTAGTATTTTCATAAAAAAAACAGTCCCATTTCTAGCACGATGCAAGTACAAATATGAAGTAAGAATAGACATGTTACACATCTCCTAATGTATATTCTAATATCATATTTGAACATGCTCTACAACAGGCCAACGGTTGAACATTTTCCAATTCAGCATTTCAATTTGAAGTTACACCAAGCCATTCTCGAAAACACATACCTGGAGTTCGAAAAATCAAAAAAAAATATGGAGGTGAGTCAGTGATAACTTCTAGCGTTTGGCAGCTAGCAGACAGCAACAACAACAGCCAACTAAACAGCAACAACCAGCGACGAACAGTAAAGAAAAATCCACGACCAGCAAAAACAGTTGACCTAGAAATAGATGGGAGAAAATCCGTGTAAACTCCAACCAGGAAACCAATGAGACAAACAGAAGCATGCAACAACAAACCCCCACAACAATGACCTCAACAACGACAAGCATCAACAGCACAACAACGACCAGCAGCAAACGGCACAACAATGACCAGCAGCAAACAGCACAATAAAAAAGAACAGCAGCAAACAAAAGTGTGCAACCGCAGCAACAGCAGTGTGCAACAGCCGGCAGCAATAAGAAAAAACTATCCTGTGTCTCTTTCTAGTGTTTTTGTTTTAGAGTACTCTCCAATGTCTATCCCCCTCTTCTGTGACAGTCCCCCTATTTATATCAATTAAGATCTCCCTTTTTTACAACTCATAACAGCACTAAGACCCATTTAATTAAGCTATTTTCCCATCAACTCCACTACCATATGTTTTGTTTCCCATTACCATTTGTCCCACTCTATTAATTAATTCCTAGCATGGGTAACATATTTAATTACTTCTTTTAACATCTTCCAAAGGCACTATGTCTTGTTCCTCACTAAGTATTAAACAATACCCTATTTTAATATTATTGGTGCTTAGTGGATAAAATACTTTAACATAAATAATTCTTTAAGTTTTCAATTTTCATATTACCCCAAAAATTACTGAAATTACTATTCTTCCCCAAACTTTCATTTGTAACAACACTAACAACTGACCAAAATTAATTCCTAATTTAAACACCAAATCACTATAGCTATAACCAAGCTCCTAATAAAATTGAACCAATACATTCCATGAACTCCAATTGAATCATACAGCATCAGATCAAAATGAATAAGATAACCATATTCGAAACGAATCCCGGTTAACTTAGACACGAATGAATGAGCAGGAATTCCATAGTATGATGAATCAACAAGTTGAAACAGTATGAATCACAACTAACCGAATCGAAATGTAAACTAAATTCATACGAGGAACAACCAAGAAAAGCAAAACAAACAAATACCCCAAGTGAAACCATTTGAACCAAAACTAACCAAACCATTACAGGTATACCCAAAACATAATCATTGATTAATATCAACGCTGGAAATCTAGCAATTTAATTATTCTAGTTTTCCAATTATCAAATACACACAAATGGATGAACATCCTGCCTATCACCACAAAAATCAAGCAAAGAGTGAAGCAAACTTTAAATGACTTTATACGAAATCAACAACATCGAACCAAAATCTCAGACGAAGACTTTACCTTTGACGTAAACAAAATGTGGCCTAGCGATCGTTTTAAACAAACGACGAACCGTGAATAAACTGAAGACGGCGACGGACGATGATGACGACCATACTGGCAAAAACGACGAACACACTGGCGAAGACGACTGACGACGAACATGGCTTGCAACCAGCGACACTGGTGGACTGGTGGCGGGCTACAGCTTACGGTAAACTGGTCGTTTGGTTGCTGGTCGACGAACTGGTGGTCGTGTGAAGGAGCAGCGACGATTTTGATATGAGAAGATGTTCCGGCGGCTGTGATGGTCGACGCCGTTGGTTGATGGTGGTCGAAATGAAGCTTGAGGCTGAAGTAGCGATGGGGTAGTTCGGTGAAGACGAAGGTTGTACGGGTGATGGTCGGCGGCTGGGTCGACAAGGAGAGGGGCTGGCGGCGGCTATCGTTTGAAGAAGAGAGGGAGAGAGTGAAGAGAGGTCTCTAGGGTTTAGAAAAATTAAGAAATGAGAAAGAAAAGGGGGGGTTTGATTATTTCGGACCGGGTCGGGTAAAACGGGTTGGGCGTGGGTATGGGTTGGTTTTGGGGTATTTTGTTTGGGCTTAGTGTTATTTAATGAAAGATGGCCCAAAATGTGGTTTGTTCTTCTATTTTGTTTTTCTTTTCTTTTATTCCTTAAAATAAAACTAAAATTCCAAAAATTCTAAATTAACTTATAGAAATAAATCAACTTATAAAAGGTACGAGTTAAATCGTTATAACAATTAATACAAAATTAAATAACAATTAGGGCTAAAACCACACAATTAGACTTTAGACATTTAAACACATATTTTGTTATTTTTCCATTTTTCGTCAAATAAACTTAATTACTCTAAATTACAACATGAATTTTATATGCAGAATGCAAACATTTTTGTATTTTATATTAATTTAAAAAAAAATAGGCACGCACACAAAAAAATGCAAATAATAAAAGAAAAATAACACAAAAATCACCAAAATCACGCACAATACAAAACTATTTTATATTGAATTTTCTGGGAATAATTCTCACGTAGGGCAAAAATCACGTGCTCACAGCTGCCCCTCTTTGCGCGGAAACATGAAGAGTTTTCGTTCAAAGATAAGTGAGCGGATACGAGCGATTTTTTGCCCGTCTGAACACTCCGTGTGAAGCATTTCTAAAAAGATCTTGACCGAGCCTTTACTTCAGGAGGCCTCCTACATATCCTGGGCTAAACAGGAATCAGGTCAATGTAGTTCGGGAAGTTTTGGTAGCTGGGACTACCATGATTGTTGTGATCTTGCTGTTACTGCTGTTGCTGCTGTTTGCATTGTTTAACTGATCTCCTTATTACATCATGCTAAAATAAAACAAGAAACTAGGCTAGCCTACGGATCACATGATCCTATCTATCTTCAACTTGCTTTTGCCACCTTGCTTTTTGTTGGCTTGATTGTTCCTTCTGATGTTTCTTCTCTTCTGCCAATTGTTATTTCGGCCTATCTTGATTGCCGAACTCCGACCGTTGGTCCCTTCCTTATGATCTTCGAACTATTCTTCTTCGAAGTCTGAATCTATCTTTCTGATCCTTGTTGCCTTCCTTCTGATTTTGAACTTGAATTCATGCTGGGGATCTCTGTTATACTCTACTGCTTTCCTCACACAACTTCGAAAGTAAATTGCCACTCCATTCTTCAGGCGGGCTCCTGACTTCAACATCTTTTGAAAATAAATCGCCATTCCTCTCTTCAGGCGGGCTCCTGACTTCAACATCTTTTGAAAATAAATCGCCATTCCTCTCTTCACGCGGGCTCCTGACTTTAATCATCAACTCTGAAAATTAAACGCCATTCCTCTCTTCAGGCGGGCTCCTGACTTCAATCATCATCTTTTGAAAATAAATCGCCATTCCTCTCTTCAGGCGGGCTCCTGACTTTAATCATCAACTCCGAAAATTAAGCGCCATTCCTCTCTTCAGGCGGGCTCCTGACTTCAACAACAACTTTTGAGAAATAAATCGCCATTCCTCTCTTCAGGCGAGCTCCTGACTTCAATCATCATCTTTTGAGAAATAAATCGCCATTCCTCTCTTCAGGCGGGCTCCTGACTTCAATCATCAACTCACTAACTCTATCTCATCCTTTCTTCCGAATTACCTTGTTTCGGAATTGCTTTCCTCAAAGGTCGTGTTATTTTTCCTCCTGACTGCTGGGGATATCTTTAGAACTATTTACTTGCCTGCTGAGGATAATGATGCTGGGAAAATTTTCCTTCATCCCCTCATTTCCTTTGACTCATGCGCTTGAATTTGTGCTGGGATCTCTTGTTGTAACCCTCTGCTTTATGGCGGGTTACTGGTTTCAAGACCTGCAATGTAAAAGACTGAAGACTTGCCTTTTGTTATACAGGTAGGCGTCTGCTTTTAGTAGCAACTTTTGAATTTAAAATGCATGTTGGCAATAATTTACAAAATATGCATAGGACAATGTGAAATAAAATGTAAAATATCCTATTCGAGGGCGGATAGTCCCATCGTATTCTATTCGAGGGCGGATAGTCCCATCGTATTCTATTCGAGGGCGAATACTCCCATTGTATACTATTCGAGGGCGAATACTCCCATTGTATCCTATTCGAGGGCGAATACTCCCATTGTATTCTATTCGAGGGCGAATACTCCCATTGTATCCTATTCGAGGGCGAATACTCCCATTGTATTCTATTCGAGGGCGAATACTCCCATTGTATCCTATTCGAGGGCAAATACTCCCATTGTATCCTATTCGAGGGCGAATACTCCCATTGTATCAATGTATGAAAGTGAACAAACCCTGAGACGTCCTGTTCGAAGGTGGACAAACCTGAAACATCCTATTTGAAGGTGGACAAACCCGACATGTCATCTTGAATTGCCTTCCTCGTTTCTCCGAGAAAATTTTCAACAACGGCAGAAAATTTTCTGCCCCAGTATTGGTGTTCTTCCTTGTGGCATGACTTTCTGCTATCAATAGCACTTTCTTTCCATGTTTCAAATCATAGAAAAATTGTTAGTTCAAAACATTGTGAGCGGTTGTGCCGCTCCTGTGGGGTGGTTTTTCCTTTTTCCATTTTCCTCGCTCGGGATTCCCAAAACTTGTTGGGGAATAATTTCATTTGTTGGAGATGATATTCCTGCTGGGGATAGGTTTTTCTATTTATCCCTTCCCCGTTCTGTGTTTCTCAACTTGCTGGGGGTTATTTTGTTGAAGATGAGATTTCCTTTCTTCCTTTACCACTTTGTGTTGTCCGACCACCTCGGAACTTGCTGAAGATAACACTGCTGGTGGATTTTCATTTCCTCAAAATTGGTGTTTCACTCTTCTTGAAGGTTGTTGAGGATGACACTGGTTGGAAGACCATTTCCCTTAAGACTTTCCTTCTTCCCCAAGTGGGTATTGACTTCCAGAAAATTTTCAAACTGAAAAGAAAATTTTCTGCCCCGGTTTAATAATCTTCTTTGCACCCTACTTCTCTGCCGTCAATGGCATTTCCTTGCCTTGCATAATAATTGGAAAGTTGGTGGTAAGTTTTGAAGTCATTTCTCACTATGCTTTGACTAGACAGACTTTGACGGGGGAAGCTTTGACAAAAAGAGAAAAAATAAAAAGAAACAACAAATAGAAGACAAAGGAGAACTGACTCTCTAACAAGAAACACTATAAAAACTTATCAAACGCGGATACCAACTCTACTGGTCATGACATGCACATATGGCCTATCCTCCGTCGTTAATTGCCTTTCACGATTTCTGTCTCGTGATTTCCATCTGATTATCACCTTTATTCGACTTGTAGTGCCCGAAGGGTTTTCACTTTCGAGCCTCTCTCATTTTGATTTTCTCTCAGCTTTCGTCGCCTTATGGTGCCTGTGAAGGTTTTCACCGGCAAGACTCTCTCAAATGTATCACTTTTAGCTGGGGATCGGGGTGTTACTGCTAAGATTCTCTCATATTTCTTCTATTGCGGATCAGAGCCTTTTCTGACGGGAATCAGAGTGTTATGTCCCGATGAAACTTCTCTCATTTGCCTAACTCAGCCTCTTTTGAAAATTGGTCAGAAGGTCTTTCTTTGGACCGTAATGTGGGTTTGGACAGGGCTAGAAAGAAAAGGGTATTAAAATCTCAAAAATAAAACAAACTGGGTTCAAAATTACAACCTTCGGAATCTTATAAACACGTATTTTTTTTCTTTTTTCTTTACTGCCCCTGCTTCTTGCTTGGGGATTTTTATTTCTTTATTTACACTATGACCGAGCTGTGAAGCGCCTACATATCCTCTTTAAGGAATCAGGTCAAACGTAGTTCCCAATTCCTCTTTTTCAAGTTTCATTTTTTCATACATTTTTTCTTTTTCTTTTCTTTATCTCTTTTTGTTGTTTTTTTTTCTTTACTTTTTCTTTATCCCTTTCTTCTCTTACCTTTCAAACTTGCGTGTCTAGTCTTTGCAACTAATTCCGAATGAGGGGTATGAAAGAATTTAAAATAAGGCTCAAAGGATTGACGATGGATAAAGTGTTTAGATAGCGGAACAAAATGCCTTCGTCATTCCAATCTTCAAAACATGCCAATTGTAAACAACACAATTAACATTCGTCGTATCTTTAAAGCACAGTTGGACAACACTCTCATTTTCATTATTGTGAATGACCCCACGTCGATTTGGCCAACTTTCCTTTAACTGTTTCCTTTTTAGTTGCCCCGGCTTCACATGACTCGGGATCCAAATAATCTCAAATTGTTTTTATTTTCTTTAAATGACCCGATCATCTTCCAATTGCTTCATGATCAACTTTTAGAATTAAGCCACAATTATGCGTGCATGTCATGTCACTAGAATCGGCGTTCGAACAGATGACAAATCTAAATACAGAAGAACTAAACAAAAGACGACTGGGTAATAAAAGACCGAAAGTTCCATTAAATGGAGAAAAGGTTCAAATACAAACAAGCAAAACCAAAAAATACAAACCTGAAACGAGACTTGATAAGACTAGGCAAACTGAAATGACCAAAAATGGAAAGATAAGAGGGTTTCACTACAAGACAAAATCTATGTCACAACCCTAGAAACAACTCGGACAAAAGAAATGACAACAAAAACAAACCACCAAAAACTCCTCCTGATTACCAAGCATGACTTCTTATATACCAACTTCCGCCGATTGGTTTTGCTTTGGAATACAGATCGGGCTTCTTAATTTTCCCTTCCCTTGTGTATCAATTTGATCATATGGGTTTAAGGGTGAGCTGGCAATGGATTCTGATTAATGTTGGGTGCCTCTGGTGTCCGAACCTCGATCTTATTGGTGTCAATAAGATTTTGCACTGCATGTTTCAGTTTCCAACATTTCTCGGTATCATGTCCGGGAGCTCCTGAACAATACTCACAGCTTACCGAGCGATCCACATTTGGGGGTAGGGGATTTGGCACTCTTGTCTCAACAGGACTCAACAAACCTATCTGCTTCAATTTGTGGAACAGAGCAGTATAAGTTTCTCCCAACTCAGTGAATGTTCTTTGTGTCTTTTCCTTTCTGAAGGCATGATTCCCTCGGAAACCTGGTCCTGGAGGGTTATTGTAAGCCCTTGGTGGTGGATATGTGTTTCGGGGAGGGTGATTAGGGTGATTTGGGTAGTAGGGTTTGGCTTGGTAGTGAGGTGAAGGACCTTTCGATCTGGACCAAGTACCCTCCTCTACTGTTGCAACTTCTTCTTTTCTCTTCTTCCCGAATGCAACCCCTGTGCCATTCTGAATAGCTTGAGTTGTTGCTTTCAACGCGGCATAGCTCAAGATCTTATTGGACTTAAGTCCCTCTTCTATCATTCCGCCCATTTTGACCACCTCATTGAAAGATTTACCAACTGATGTCACCAGGTGACTAAAGTAGGTTGGCTCCAGTGTCTGCAAGAAGTAATCTACCATCTCGGTCTCTCTCATCGGTGGATCTACCCTTGCTGCCTGTTCCCTCCAGCGGAACCCAAATTCTCTGAAGCTTTCGGCGGGTTTCTTCTCTAGCTTTAGCAATGATAAGCGATCAGGGATTATTTTAAGATTATATTGAAACTGGCCGATGAATGCTTGGGCCAGGTCATCCCATGTAAACTATATGCTGGGATCCTGCCTGGTGTACCACTCTAGTGCAGACCCTCCCAAACTCTGACCGAAGTAAGCTATCAGAATTTCATTTCGCCCTCCGGCTCCTCGCATTTTGCTGCAGAAACCTCGGAGATGGGCTACTGGGTCACCATGCCCCTCGTATAGATAAAACTTGGGCATTTTGAACCCAGCGGGCAACTGGACATCTGGAAATGGGCACAGATCTTTGTAAGCAACGCTGACTTGGTTGCCTAAACCATGCATATTCCTGAAGGATTGCTCCAGGCTTTTGACTTTTCGAATAACTTCCTCATGCTCCAAACTTTTGAAGTGCTTTTCCGGTTCTGCCGGGTTATCCCAGTGAGGGGTGTGTGAATGCGGTTCAGGAGCCTTAAAGGTAGGCTCGGGATCATAACAATGATTGTCATGTATTTGAAAAAGCGGTTCACCGGACGACTTCTGTAAAGTAGCAGGTGGAGGTGCCACGAAAACAGGGGTGACAGGAGGAGGAGTATTTTGTCTAGCTGGTGGAACCTGGGATGTATAAAGGTTTTCCCCTTGATAATATGGATAGATCGGTGCACTTGTCGAGGGACCAATAGGCGGACGCTCTGGAGCTGGTGTAAGAGTAGGAAGGTTTGGTGGTGACTGTCCCCTAGCCCAGGCTAGGTGCATCTCTGTTATTTGCCGTCTTAACCGGTCCACCTCATCTTTCATTAGCTGTATCTCTGTTTTCTCTCCATCGAGACTTTTGCCGGAACTAGACATGCTTGCTAGAATTGGCCCTTTTGATCTAGTATGGTAATGGTGATTGGCCGGAATATTCTGTCAAGCCAACCGCTAAACTTTCTGAAATTGCAACAAACTTGTAAGTTCACAGAGTTTAATAGATATGTTACCACACATTGGATGTAGTGAACCTAGTCAGTTAACCATATATGTATTCGCTATATGCATCACTCCAGCTTTTCTTTTTCCATTATCCTTGAAAACCTCTCTTGTTATTAACTTCCATTTTTTCTTTTTTTTTTTCTCTTTTTTTTTCATTTTTTTTTTCATTTTTTTTTCATATATATACATATACAGTTGTGGTCGAATCTTATGGAGATTGCCTACGTATCATGACCCCGCATGAATCAGACCGAGCGTAGTTCTTGCAAATTAATGCAAGAAGTAAAGAGATATTTATTTGATTTTGATTTTTTTTTTGTTTTCTTTTTTGAAGAAAAAATGTAAAAGCTCACTCCAACTACAAACTCTCATGAAAAAACTTTCGCACCTTGCGTCAGAGATTTCTACAAGAATCAGAATAGTTTTAACGTCAATTATAACTATTGGCCATGTAATGGCTTATTTGGCAAAATTGCTATTTTTGCAAAATTTTACTTAGGAAAATAAACTTGAAAATTTTCTCATCCTGGGGCTCATGGGGCATCGTTCGGCATCGCCATAGGCCAACAAAAGATTGAGAATTTTTGATGTCAATTGTGACTATTTTTTACAAAATTGGCCATGTAATGGCTTATTTAGAGAATGTGGCTCTTTCTGCAAAATTTTATGTAAGAAGATGCAGATTCAAAATTTTATCCTGGGGCCTATGGGGTATCGTTCAGCACCGACACAGGCCAACACAAGACTGAGAAAGTTCAAATGCAAAAATATAGCTATTTCAGTAAAATTTCGGCCATGTAATGGCTTGTTTGATAAAGTGGTTATTTTTGTAAAGTTGAGTGATGACTCAAAACGTAATTTTTTGCGGATACAGCCTTTCGACATTTCCGCGAGGGAATATTTCAAGGCTGTGTCCAAAATTATTTAAGAAAATCCAAAGTGGCTATTCTTGCAAAAACAGCCTTCCGGCGTCTTTTGAGGGACTTTCGGCTTATTTTAAGCAAGAATAGCATTACCCGACTTATTTATAACAAAATCAAAAATTTGACATTTTTTTTTTGGTTATTTTTGCAAACGGGGTATGAACCCGGACTTGATTTTGCGACTATGGCCTTGCAACATTTCCACAAGGAATATTTCAAGGTTGTGCCCGCAAATTATTAAAAATGATTCAAAGTGGCTATTTTTGCAAAAAAACAGCCTTCCGGCATCCTTTCGGAACATTCGGCTATTTTCAAAACCAGCGTCACTTCGATTTATTGACAAAATTAAACACACATTTTTTTTTATTTTTAAAAGGGGTGGTTGAACCCGATGAGGGTTGCCTACGTATCCCACCTAATGGCGAGAATCAAACCTGCGTAGTTCGGTCAGATTATTTTATGACCAATTATTTCAACAGAATTGCTCTTCCTATTTTTCCAAATTTTCAAATTTTCGACATCATTTCGTCGATATTTTTGACATTTTTCTATTCCAAGATTCTATTTTTTTTTTCAGGAATTTAACCAATCATCATAATAATACATGATAAATAAATGCAACATATAATATGCTTGGTCTTTGATTACCGGGTCACCTGTCCTAGACGGACCCAACCCCTGTGTTGAGTCCCCTAAGTCAAATGCAACGTGATGCAAATAATCGTTTCCTACTAGGGATCCGGCATGAAGTCATGTTATTCTAAGCTCAGAACCTCGGTATGTGATCTAGACTGTGTACCCGAGCGGACAACTCGGGCTGAGGAAGGAGCTCCTTTCCGGGAACCAAAAGGCCAACCGGCTTAGAAACTTTCCGAGCCTCTTTATTATTTCGGGGTATGACACTAACAGAATAGGGAGTCTCAACCAGTGAGCACATCCCCATAGGTGAGAAGAGAAGGGTTTCGGCACAGTTTATATATACAGTTCAAGATAATATCAAAGCGGTAAACATATAGCAGTTTGTATATACAATGCAACTAGTATCAAAGCGGTAGACATATAGCACATTAATTAAACATATAATAAAATCAGATATAGACAAAAACAACAATTTAACTGAGCTCGAATTCTTAAACCCTGAACTTTGGGTTACAATCTTCCCCAGCAGAGTCGCCAGAGCTGTCACACCTCCTTTTTACGCACCCGCGAGGGCACGAGGGAGTTTTTCCAATTAAAGGACAATCGAAATGGGATTTATTTAATTAATTCAGAGTCGCCACTTGGGAGATTTATGGTGTCCCAAGTCACCGATTAAATCCCGAACCGAGGAGATTTATGACTTTGTAATATAGTCTGCGAAACTAGAAAACCGGATAAGGAACTCTGTTAACCCGGGAGAAGGTGTTAGGCACTCCCGGATTCCGTGGTTTTAGCACGGTCGCTCAACTGTACTTTTGCTTTTATCCGATTTCTTTATATATTTTTACTGTGCATTTTTACTGCTCCGCTTTTATTTCTTAGAAGAATTGCGACGTCACGAAAACACATTTCGAGTCACACCGCAACCAGTACGCCCGTGACTTTAATGTATTTCAGTTTCGTCGGGAGTAAGATTTGGGTCGCATAAATGCGCACCCGTATTTAGGAAAGTAGTTTTATTAATGTCGTGCCTAAAGATTCTCCGTCTTTGTTAACTTTGGGAAAGACCGTGAAATTCACTAAACGGTCCTTCCGAGTCTAGATTTTTATTACAATTAATTTGAGGGCCCCGCAATTTGGGTGGTTTTGTTTGGCGAGGCTCATCTCATTATTACTTATTAAGGGCGGACCCTAACATGGCTATGATTTTCTATTTGATTCTTGTCTCTAAGAAAAGAAAAACAATATATAATAAGAGAAACGTCCTAATTGATTAATCCGTGAACAACCTTATTAGCAAAGAGAAACCCGCATTCATTTACTCGTATTGGTTATTCGTGTTTCGAGTTTAAAGTCCTCTTCATTTTTTTTTATTTAATTGCTAGTCGAGAAACATGACTTGAACAACATAATCATAAGCTAATCGTCTTCTAAATGACTTATGCTTTCGCCACGCAATTCGAGTTGTCGAAGTTAACATTCGAAGAAAACATGATTTAATATGAAGGAGAGGCCTAAATACTTATTGTTGAACAAACTAACCCTTTCCAATTCCTAAGTTTCAAGCCATTCCGGATAATGTATGATTTATATTAACATGCTTCAACTTCGCTTCTAATTTTATCTTGAAAGGAACCTGGATTGGTTTCTAGTTTATACATATCTCCTACTTCACTGGCTTGAGCCCACATTAGCAATATAGCTTTGCATTTTTAGATCAACACTTCTAGATATAACATTCGCAAGCTATCTACTTGGTTTAGTATTTTCATAAAAAAAACAGTCCCATTTCTAGCACGATGTAAGTACAAATATGAAGTAAGAATAGACATGTACACATCTCCTAATGTATATTCTAATATCATATTTGAACATGCTCTACAACAGGCCAACGGTTGAACATTTTCCAATTCAGCATTTCAATTTCAAGTTACACCAAGCCATTCTCGAAAACACATACCTGGAGTTCGAAAAATCAAAAAAAATATGGAGGTGAGTCAGTGATAACTTCTAGCGTTTGGCAGCTAGCAGACAGCAACAACAACAGCCAACTAAACAGCAACAACCAGCGACGAACAGTAAAGAAAAATCCACGACCAGCAAAAACAGTTGACCCAGAAATAGATGGGAGAAAATCCGTGTAAACTCCAACCAGGAAACCAATGAGACAAACAGAAGCATGCAACAACAAACCCCCACAACAATGACCTCAACAACGACCAGCATCAACAGCACAACAACGACCAGCAACAAACGGCACAACAATGACCAGCAGCAAACAGCACAATAAAAAAGAACAGCAGCAAACAAAAGTGTGCAACCGCAGCAACAGCAGTGTGCAACAGCCGGCAGCAATAAGAAAAAACTATCCTGTGTCTCTTTCTAGTGTTTTTGTTTTAGAGTACTCTCCAATGTCTATCCCCCTCTTCTGTGACAGTCCCCCTATTTATATCAATTAAGATCTCCCTTTTTTACAACTCATAACAGCACTAAGACCCATTTAATTAAGCTATTTTCCCATCAACTCCACTACCATATGTTTTGTTTCCCATTACCATTTGTCCCACTCTATTAATTAATTCCTAGCATGGGTAACATATTTAATTACTTCTTTTAACATCTTCCAAAGCCACTATGTCTTGTTCCTCACTAAGTATTAAACAATACCCTATTTTAATATTATTGGTGCTTAGTGGATAAAATACTTTAACATAAATAATTCTTTAAGTTTTCAATTTTCATATTACCCCTAAAATTACTGAAATTACTATTCTTCCCCAAACTTTCATTTGTAACAACACTAACAACTGACCAAAATTAATTCCTAATTTAAACACCAAATCACTATAGCTATAACCAAGCTCCTAATAAAATTGAACCAATACATTCCATGAACTCCAATTGAATCATACAGCATCAGATCAAAATGAATAAGATAACCATATTCGAAACCAATCCCGGTTAACTTAGACACGAATGAATGAGCAGGAATTCCATAGTATGATGAATCAACAAGTTGAAACAGTATGAATCACAACTAACCGAATCGAAATGTAAACTGAATTCATACGAGGAACAACCGTGAAACCATTTGAACCAAAACTAACCAAACCATTACAGGTATACCCAAAACATAATCATTGATTAATATCAACTCTGGAAATCTAGCAATTTAATTATTCTAGTTTTCCAATTATTAAATACACACAAATGGATGAACATCCTGACTATCACCACAAAAATCAAGCAAAGAGTGAAGCAAACTTTAAATGACTTTATACGAAATCAACAACATCGAACCAAAATCTCAGACGAAGACTTTACCTTTGACGTAAACAAAATGTGGCCTAGCGATCGTTTTAAACAAACGACGAACCGTGAATAGACTGAAGACGGCGACGGACGATGATGACGACCATACTGGCAAAAATGACGAACACACTAGCGAAGACGACTGACGACGAACATGGCTTGCAACCAGCGACACTGGTGGACTGGTGGCGGGCTACAGCTTACGGTAAACTGGTCGTTTGGTTGCTGGTCGACGAACTGGTGGTCGTGTGAAGGAGCAGCGACGATTTTGATATGAGAAGATGTTCCGGCGGCTGTGATGGTCGACGCTGTTGGTTGATGGTAGTCGAAATGAAGCTGGAGGCTGAAGTAGCGATGGGGTAGTTCGGTGAAGATGAAGGTTGTACGGGTGATGGTCGGCGGCTGGGTCGACAAGGAGAGGGGCTGGCGGCGACTATCGTTTGAAGAAGAGAGGGAGAGAGTGAAGAGAGGTCTCTAGGGTTTAGAAAAATTAAGAAATGAGAAAGAAAAGGGGGGGTTTGATTATTTCGGACCGGGTCGGGTAAAACGGGTTGGGCGTGGGTATGGGTTGGTTTTGGGGTATTTTGTTTGGGCTTAGTGTTATTTAATGAAAGATGGCCCAAAATGTGGTTTGTTCTTCTATTTTGTTTTTCTTTTCTTTTATTCCTTAAAATAAAACTAAAATTCTAAAAATTCTAAATTAACTTATAGAAATAAATCAACTTATAAAAGGTACGAGTTAAATCGTTATAACAATTAATACAAAATTAAATAACAATTAGGGCTAAAACCACACAATTAGACTTTAGACATTTAAACACATATTTTGTTATTTTTCCATTTTTCGTCAAATAAACTTAATTACTCTAAATTACAACATGAATTTTATATGCAGAATGCAAACATTTTTGTATTTTATATTAATTTAAAAAAAAATAATAGGCACGCACACACAAAAATGCAAATAATAATAGAAAAATAACACAAAAATTACCAAAATCACGCACAATACAAAACTATTTTATTTTGAATTTTCTGGGAGTAATTCTCACGTAGGGCAAAAATCACGTGCTCACAGTGCGAACTGTGTTATCATGAAATTAAAATTTTCCATATTCTATTCTCTCGCAGATGGCGAGAACACGTGCTAGCGGACGTAGCGGATGACCACCATTAGCACCCAGAGGCCGTAGTCATGGTAGAGGTAGGGCAGCAGCACCAGCACCTGCTGACCCACCAGCTGACCAGACTCAGGGTCAGGTTCCTGCACCAGTGGCCCAGACTTAGGACCAGATTCCAGCGGCAGGCGCTCCGGGAACTCAGGTTCAGGCACCGGCAGTGCCCATTGTGATACCGGGTCTTCAGGAGACCTTGGCTCAGATCTTATCAGTGTGCACAGGCTTGGCTCAGGTAGTTGCAGCTACTGCTGCAGTATCTTATTCACAGGCAGGGTGAGGAAATCAGACCCCCGTGGCTCGCACACCCGAGCCAGTTCAGCTAGTTGCGCCTGTTGCACCAGCTCCTGCTTATACGGTTCCAGCTATGCCCGACGATGAGCAGCGTCGTTTGGAGAGATTTGAGAGGCTACAGCCTCCGACATTCAGTGGTGCTGAGGGCGAGGACGCCCAGGGTTTTCTTGACAGATGTCAGCGCATGCTTCGCACCGCGGGTATTCTAGAGTCCGGCGGTGTTTCATTCACCACTTTTCAGTTCACAGGTGCAGCATTTCAGTGGTGGGAGGATTTCGAGAGGCGTAGGCTCGCTGGGGCAGTGCCCCTCACTTGGCAGCAGTTCTCCACGGTATTTTTGGAGAAGTACGTGCCTCAGTCTCAGAGAGAGGAGCTACGATGTCAGTTCGAGTGGTTGAAGCAGGGAGATATGACGGTTAATCAGTACGAGATGAGATTCACACGGTTGGCCCGTCATGCCATGTGGATGGTTCCTACAGACAGAGAGAGGATTCGGAGATTTATTGATGGCCTTATTTATCCCATCCGCATATTGATGACAAGGGAGAGAGTTTCGGTAGTTACCTTTGAGGAGGTGGTTGATGCTGCCCTTCATATTGAGACAGATCGCCGCAGAGAGTGGGAGGAGAGAGATGCTAAGAGGCCTCGTGGTACTGGCAGTTACAGTGGTACTCCGTCTAGGAGCCAATCCCAGCATAGCAGAGGTCGTTCTTTCAGATCTCATCAGTCTGGACGTGCAGAATCCAGTGGGGTTTCATCAGATCGTGGTCGTCAGGGCCATCAGGGTTATCAGGGTCAGCAGAGCCGTCAACAGAGTCAGCCTGCACTGAGTGCTCTTCCGGCTCAGAGCTCTGCTCCTGTTTCCTCAGCACAAGGATCATCGATAGCGAAGGGTCTTCAGCAACCCCTTCTTCCATCTTCAGGCCATTGTTTTGTGTGCGGTGATTTGGGCCATATCAGGAGAGAGTGTCCTCAGTGGCTTCGTAAGTGGTCTCAGCAGAGGGATCAGCCTTCGTCTTCTACTCCTGTTTCTTCAGCGCCAGCACAGTCGGCTAGGACTGGTGGCCAGGTATCCAGAGGTCGCCCTAGGGGTGAGGATCGTATTGGTGGAGGCCAGGCTCGTTTCTATGCTCTTCCGGATAGGAAGGATGCTAGTGCTTCAGATGCGGTCATTTCAGGTATTATCTCAGTCTGCCACAGGGATGCTTCCGTCTTATTTGATCCCGGATCCACCTATTCTTATGTCTCTACTTATTTTGCACATCATTTGGGTATGACCCGTGGTATTCTTGCCTTGCCCGTACATGTGTCTACCCCAGTGGGGGATACTGTTGTTGTGGATCAGGTATATCGATCCTGTCTTATTACTATTGGGGGTCTGGAGACCCGAGTTGATCTATTACTACTGGGCATGGTAGATTTCGATGTTATTCTAGGCATGGATTGGCTATCTCCTTACCATGCGATTCTGGACTGTCATGCCAAGACGGTCACCCTAGCTATTCCAGGTAATCCGAGGATCGAGTGGCGTGGCTTGACTGATTATGTGTCCGACAAGGTGATTTCTTATATAAAGGCTCAGCGAATGATTGGCAAGGGTTGTTTGTCTTATTTGGCCTTCATTAGAAATGTTGAGGCTGAGACACCCAGTCTTGATTCGGTCCCCATTGTGAGGGAGTTTCCGGATGTATTTCCAGCAGACCTACCAGGCATGCCGCCTGACAGAGATATTGACTTTGGTATTAACTTGGTGCCGGGCACTCAGCCCATTTCTATTCCTCCCTATCGCATGGCACCAGCAGAGTTAAAAAAATTGAAAGAACAAGCTTCAGGAACTCTTAGATAAGGGTTTCATTCGTCCGAGTGTGTCACCTTGGGTGCACCGGTGTTGTTCGTGAAGAAGAAAGATGGCACAATGAGAATGTGCATTGATTACAGGCAGCTGAACAAGGTAACAGTGAAGAATAAGTACCCATTGCCTCGTATTGAGGACCTATTTGATCAGCTCCAGGGAGCTAGTGTATTTTCTAAGATTGATCTTCGATCGGGCTATCATCAGTTGAAGATCAGGGACTCAGATATTATGAAGACAGCGTTCAGGACGCGATATGGGCACTACGAGTTCCTGGTGATGTCTTTCGAGTTGACTAATGCCCCAACTGCATTCATGCACTTGATGAATAGTGTATTTCGGCCGTACCTTGATTCTTTTGTGATTGTGTTTATTGATGATATTCTGGTATATTCACGCAGCCAGGAGGAGCATGCACATCATTTGAGGGTGGTATTGCAGAGGTTGAGAGAAGAGAAGCTCTATGCAAAATTCACTAAGTGTGAGTTTTGGCTTGATACTGTGGGTTTCCTGGGACATATAGTGTTCAGTGATGGTATTCGGGTTGATCCACAGAAGGTCGAGGCAGTGCAGAATTGGCCCAGACCTTCCTCAGCTACAGAGATTCGGAGTTTTCTCGGCTTGGCAGGCTATTATCGCCGGTTTGTTCAGGGTTTCTCATCTATTGCTTCACCGTTGACTAAGTTGACACAGAAGAATGCTCCATTTGTGTGGTCTGATGAATGTGGGGAGATCTTCCAGAAGCTGAAGGAGGCTTTGACCACAGCTCCAGTACTTGTGTTGCCATCAGCCTCAGGGTCATATACAGTGTATTTTGATGCTTCTAGAGTTGGACTCGGTTGTGTGTTGATGCAGGAGGGTAGAGTTATTGCATATGCTTCTCGTCGGCTAAAGCCCCACGAGAAGAACTACCCTGTTCATGATTTGGAGTTAGCTGCTATTGTTCATGCCTTGAAGATTTGGAGGCATTACCTATATGGTGTATCTTGTGATGTATATACAGACCACCGCAGCCTTCAGCATTTGTTTAAGAAGAAAGATCTAAATTTGAGGCAGCGAAGATGGCTTGAGTTGCTTAAAGACTATGATATTACTATCTTGTACCATCCCGGGAAAGCCAATGTAGTGGCTGATGCATTGAGCCGGAAGGCTATTAGTATGGGCAGTTTGGCGTATATTCCAGTTGGGGAGAGACCCCTTGTAGTTGATGTTCAGGCGTTAGCTAATCAGATGGTGAGGCTGGATATTTCTGAGCCTAGTCGGGTGATGGCTTGTATGATGGCTCGTTCTTCTTTATATGATCGTATTCGAGAGCGCCAGTATGATGATCCACACTTACTTGTCCTTAAGGACAGAGTTCAGCATGATGATGCCAGAGATGTCACTATTGATAGTGATGGTGTATTGCGGATGCAGGGCCGGATATGCGTGCCCAATGTTGATAGCCTTCGTGAGTTGATATTGGAGGAGGCCCATAGCTCGCGGTATTCTATTCATCCAGGAGCCGCGAAGATGTACCAGGATTTGAAGCAGCATTACTGGTGGAGAAAGATGAAGAAAGATATTGTGAGCCATGTGGCTCGGTGTCTAAACCGTCAGCAGGTCAAGTATGAGCATCAGAGACCTGGTGGTGTATTCCAGCGTATTGATATTCCGGAGTGGAAGTGGGAAAGAATAACTATGGACTTTGTTAGTGGACTCCCTCGGACAGCGAGGAAGTTTGATTCAGTTTGGGTGGTGGTGGATAGGCTGACCAAGTCAGCTCACTTCATCCCAGTGTGTACTACATACTCCTCGGAGCGGTTGGTAGAGATATTCATCCGTGAGATAGTGAGATTGCATGGAGTTCCCATTTCTATTATATCGGACAGAGGTACCCAGTTCACTTCTCAGTTCTGGAGGACATTTCAGCGAGAGTTGGGTTTACAGGTAGAGCTGAGCACAGCATTTCATGCACAGACGGATGGGCAGTCTGAGCGTACTATTCAGATATTAGAGGACATGTTGCGTGCTTGTGTCATTGATTTCGGTGGTTCGTGGGCTGATTATTTGCCTTTGGCGGAGTTTGCTTATAATAATAGCTATCGGTCCAGTATTCAGATGGCACCGTATGAAGCTTTATATGGGATACGGTGTAGGTCTCCAGTCGGTTGGTTCGAGCCCCGCGAGGCTAGGTTGTTAGGGACATAGTTAGTCCAAGATTCCTTAGACAAGGTGAAGGTGATTTAGGAGAGACTTCGCACAGCTCAGTCGCGTCAGAAGAGTTATGCAGACCGGAAGGTCCGAGATGTGTCTTATTCAGTCGGTGAGAAGGTGTTGCTGAAGGTTTCGCCTATGAAGGGTGTTATGAGGTTTGGAAAGAAATGGAAGTTGAGCCCAAGGTTTATTGGACCTTTTGAGGTGCTTAGGAAAGTTGGGGAGGTGGCTTATATGCTTGCTTTGCCACCCGGTTTGTCGGGAGTTCACCCGGTGTTCCATGTATCTATGCTCCGGAAGTATGTCGGAGACCCGTCTCATGTGTTGGACTTCAGCACGATACAGCTAGATGAAGACTTGACTTATGATGTGGAACCGGTAGCCATTTTGGGTCGACAGGTTCGTAAGCTGAGATCCAAGGATATAGCTTCAGTGAAAGTGCAGTGGAGAGGTCGTCCCGTGGAGGAAGCAACTTGGGAGACCGAGCAGGAGATGCGGAGCAGATATCCACACTTGTTTGATGCTCCGGGTATGTTTCTTAACCCGCTCGCGGACGAGCGTTTGTTTAAGTTAGGGAGAATGTAACGACCCGGCCCATCGTTACGGGAATTACCACCCCGTTACCTTGTATTTACATATCTTATGCTTTTAAATCAGTATTTGAATATATCGGGTGAGTTAGGAGTGATTCGGATTGAAAATGAAATAAATAGCATGTTTGAAGGAAGCTTGAATATGGGAAGTCAATCAAGAGTTGACTATTAAGTTAGAGTGCTCGGAACCGGATTCTGATGATTCGACTAGTTTCGAGGGATCATTTATGACTTAGGAGAGCAATCGGAATTGAATTCGGAGGTCCGGTGTAGTTTTAGGCTTGAATTGGCGAAGGTTGAATTTTGGCGAAAACCGGATGGTAGGTGATATTTTGATCCGGGGTCGGAATGGAATTCCGACAATTTCTGTAGCTTCGTTATGTGATTTTGGATATGTCTGCAAATTTTCAGGTCATTCGGACATCGTTTGATCGGGTTTTGGATTGAATGTTAGTTTTGAGAGTTTTGAAGAAACTTAGGCTTGAATTCATGTGAAGATGGTGATTTTGATGTTTAGTATGGTGTTTTTATGATTTGAACAAGTCCGTATCATGTTTTGGAGTACGTTGGTGGTTTTCGTTGGGGTCCCGGGGGCCTCGGGATGATTTCGGACCATCGACCGGGCATTAGGACTTGGCAAAAATCTGCAGAAAAACTGCAGGTTCTGTCCAGGCATTTAAGTCTTCGCGTTCGCGTGGCATGGGCCGCGTTCGCGAAGGTCAAGCAAATCAGTGCATCGCGTTCGCGGTCGGGGTGTCGCGTTCGCGTAGGCCAGGGGTGTTGAGCATCGCGATCGCGTTCCTTGGGTCGCGTTCGCGTAGGTTCGTGGGAGTGTGCTTCGCGTTCGCGGGAGGTGTATCGCGAACGCGTAGAAGGAATCTGGGCGGCTGGGAGTTTGAGCATCGCGAATGCGTGGTTGGCACGCGTTTGCGAAGGGTAACTGGAATTGAGCATCGCAAACGCGTGGTAGGCGTCGCGTTCGCGAAGAGTAAGAGGGAGCTGTTCATCGCGAACGCGTGGGAGCTCACGCGAACGCGTAGAACAAAATGTTCTGGCAGTGAATTTATATCACAGAACAGAGGGGTTACGGGTTTACACCCCCAAAACATAATTTTGAGCCCTAGAGAGAAGAAAACTCGAGGAAATCACTGAGAAGTCATCGGGTATTCGTCGGTGGTAAGATTCTTGACTCAAAAACATCATTTTATGGTAGTATTAACATCAATCTTCATGAAATTGGGTTGTAATTTTGAAGAATTGTGGCCTAAGTATTGAAAACGGGATTTTTGGATTTGGAAGGCCATTTGAACTCCGATTTCGATAAATTTTATATGCACGGACTCGTGGCGAGATGAGGGTCGCGTTGGTACTAATTTCGGAATTTTCCGGGCAGTGGGCCCGTGGTCGGATTTTACCAACTTAGTGTATTTATGCGAATTTCATGTAAATTGAAATGGGTTATGATTCTTTGACTCGTATTTGATATAATTATTGTGGTTTGACTAGATTCTACGCACGAGGGAGCTAAATTCAAAGGAAAAGGCATCGTGAACGAGTCTACGACCGGCTAGAGGTGAGTAGTTTGTGTATATGGTAGCCTGAGGGTTCGAAACCCCGGCTTAGCACATTGTGACGCTAGTAGGGCGTGGCTCGCACACCGTGGCATGTGCGGGATTGATTGTGACTAGGGATTGAGACTTGGTCCATCCCGGAAAGGAATAATATGTTATTAGTGTTGGAAATACACTGTATTTGATATATTTGTGGGCGGTAAGCCTTGTTTGGGGCCTTGTGCCGACCTGTAGCGTCCTTAGAGGATAATATTTATGTGATAGCTATATTTGCTTAATCACTGATCTCAGTCCTGGAAATTGAAATCACAGTATTGATATGCTAAGTCACCGGCTTTTGCAAATTTAATAAAGTTAAGGTATTTTTCATAAATTATGAACTGGAATTAAGAAAAATGAACTGTTTTGTGACTTAATTGCTTATTGTGGACTGAGCATGGGATCGGGCTGCATGCCGCAGTGGTTGATATGAGGATCGGGCTGCACGCCGCAACAGTATTGCGCTTGGGCTGTAGGAGCCCCTCCGGAGTCTGTACACACCCCCAGTGAGCGCCGTCGATGTTAAATTGGATCGGGCTACATGCCGTAGCCGTTATGTGCATTGCATTGCATCTTTATTTGTTAAATTACTCAGTGGTAGCTGAATTGTACTGTTGATGCTAGTTCGTAGGAGATTCGGACTGTAGTGTAGCTTCATATTGTGGTATTCTGTGGATTTCTTATTTTCAGCTACTTGTATATATTTATTACTCATTGAGTACTTAGTACTCACCCCTACTCCCTGCACCTTTTGTGTGCAGACTCAGGTACTCAGGAGCTTTAGACAGGCATTTCCAGCGTTTGTAGTGTCATATCGAGTTGCTGAGGTAGCTGCCTACGTTCGCAGAACCTAGCTTCTCCTCTCCTTTCCAGTTGTTATTTGTATTTTGTATTCAGATTTGAGTATTTCTATACAGTACTCTCTATTCCTGTTGGGTTTTGCTAGAGGTTCTAGACTTGTGACTCCGGATCTTTGGGAGTGTCAGTATTTTGTTCATTTATATTATTATTGGAGTTCTTACACTCATATATTCTTCTTGGGTTGTCCATTTGGGACTGGTATTAGATGAAATCAGTAATTGTTGGTCTGGCTGGCCTAGCTTGATTGTTGGGCGCCATCACGACCGGATTTGGGTCGTGACAATAGTACTTTGAGTTCGACATTTTACCTATTTGGAATATATTAAACTTTTGGTTATTAAATACTTTAAGCTGTGCAAAAATTATAATATTATTTTAAGACTTTAAAATTAACTAGTTTCACTTTATCTGAATTGAGTTGAAAGATTCTTTTATTATTCAAATTGTAACCATTTTTTTGTGTGTCAAATTTGCCACACATAAGCTGTAACTCAAAAGTAAAAATACTCATTATATTCGAAAAATTAAAAGTAATACTGAATTATTAATATAAGTTTCTCTTGAAATTTTACATAACAAAGTCAACTGATTTTATATTGGACAACATTATCATTTAATTATTGTTCTAATGTTTCGAAATCACCTAGAGTTTTGAATTTTAACTTTTTTTTTTATTTGAACTTTATAAATATCGTAATATTTCGACTTCAAAATCAACTTATTTTACCATTTCTAAGTGTTCTATTTAAAGCCATGAATTGAATTATATGATTCTTTTATTATCAAAACGTTTAAAATTAAGAATTCGAATTTCCACCTTTTTTTTTCATATTCGCACGACTTTGAAGATACTAAAAAATAGGGACACAGAAGCTATAACTCAAAAGTAAATTGCTAATTAATCTTCTATTTCTTTCATCAACTATAATTTTTTCTTGAAATTGTAAAGAATATTAAAATTTATTATTTAGCAAATAATTTGTCCAAGTATTTTCTTCTGTGTTATACTTAAAAGGTAGGACTCTTGAAAAGTATCTTAAAACTCTATGGGTTAGATGTTCATGCTAAAACTATAAAGTAAGTATGGTAATTTATAAAATTGAACTGATAGTATTGTAAAATTAGAACAAAGTCTTAAGATGAATATATTAAATGATAATTGAAGACTTCTATGAGGCAGAGTCAGAATTGAGTTAACTATATAGGATCAACATTCATTAATTTCAGGAGCTTATATTTTTTAAAAAAAAAAAATTAAAACAAAAACTTTAAATAATTTTTATTTATATTACTCATTGAGACGAGGTACAACTTTCATAAATGGGCAAACTTATAATTTAAGTGATTTTTCTATTATTTAGGATTTTAAAATTAATTAAAATTTAGCATATTAAATCTTTCATTATTAAACTCGGTGAGAAATCATAATATTTAGTAATTTAATTATTTATTAATGGTTTACAATATATAAATTATACTGATTAAATACAACATTTGTACCATACTCAGAAAATTAAGATGGCAACGATTTTACACGTGCATTCAATTGTTTTCTTATTAACTTGAAATAAGGAGAAGTAAAATCACATATTAACTTAAAATTGTTTAATACAATAACATATAATTAAAAATATTTCAATGCAAAACAAATAAATATAATTCTAAAATTCTTATTTTAGTTATATAAAATAACTAACCCATGTTCAGTAAAGCACTCAAAAATTGAATAGCAAATTTAATCGAACTAAACAGTACAAACCTAAGTATATTGTTAGAGTGCCAAAATTTATACTAATGTTGGTTGATTTTTTATCATTTAAAAGTCGTATTCAATAAAAATGTAATTTAAATATTTTTGTATTTAGGACTTTAAAACTAGTTAATATTTTGCTTTTTAAAAAAAAAAAAAAAAACTTTGAACGATGTAAGGAGTAAAAATATTTAGGACTTTAAAATAGATTATATATAATAAAATTAAAATGTCTAAAATGTGTGTACACACTCAATAGATTCAATAACTTTTATAATATCCTATTAAGTTTTCGTATTTTAGTAATGTTTTTTCTTTTGCCAATGCATATTTCGACAAAGTTACGTAAATCATAACAAAAAAAATCTTTTTTATTTCAACAACTAAAACTTCTTTATATGGGCAATATTAAAACATGTGAAAGGAGATAAATCGAGAAAACATAATATAATTTTTAAATTATGTTATTTGACAAATATTTAGTAATAAAATTATAGCTAATTAATCTTTTTTATATTTTTTGGAATGAGTTTGATAAAAGCTTTTAAAAAAATATTCTGTCAAAAATTGTTAAATCTTCCATACTTTCCGCTGCTATCCTAATCCTCCTAGTACTAGGAAACATTCCTCCTCTATAAATATTGTATCCACCCGCTTACAATTTTGCAAACCATAGTTTGTTTATCAATTTGCTCTTTCTTGCTTTGCTTCAATGGGGAGCAGCCATCGTTTGTTTCTCTTGGTATTACTCTTTACTTGTCTTGTTCATCATGTTGTTCCGTCGTCTTTCACCGAGGCCAAAGAAACTGTTGGTCCCTTTAACTCCATATACACTTTCGGAGATTCTTCATCATCAGCTGCAGATCATGTTGCTGCAACACTCAGTTTGCCTTCTCCCCAACCATACACTCAACGAGGCACCGAGTTCTTCGAGTCTGGCCTGAGTTTTGCGACGCCCGGAGCGACTTTCATGAAGCCCTTTTTCTTCCTCAAAAATGGCATCCCAGCGCCTCCGCAGTCACATGACCTATCTCAGATTTCCACCTTCATGAGGTTCTTCTATGAAGATTGCTTCTCTTTTCATGACTGCGGCAGAAATAACAAGGTTCTTCCGAAGGCGCTCATCTTTATG
>JASVEL010005717.1:0-118796 GCA_032618575.1 Nicotiana noctiflora
GTATTCACGCGGCCGGGAGGAGCATGCACATCATTTGAGGGTGGTATTGCGGAGGTTGAGAGAAGAGGAGCTCTATGCAAAATTCACTAAGTGTGAGTTTTGGCTTGATACTTTGGGTTTTCTGGTCCAGTGATGGTATTCGGTGATGGTATTCGGGTTGATCCACGAGAAGGTCGAGGCGGTGCGGAATTGGCCCGGACCTTCCTCGGCTACGAGAGATTCGGAGTTTTCTCGGCTTGGCGAGGCTATTATCGCCGGTTTGTTCGGGGTTTCTCATCTATTGCTTCACCGATGACTAAGTTGACAGAGAAGAATGCTCCATTTGTGTGGTCGATGAATGTGGGGAGATCTTCCAGAAGCTGAAGGAGGCTTTGACCACAGCTCCAGTACTTGTGTTGCCATCAGCCTCAGGGTCATATACAGTGTATTTTGACGCTTCTAGAGTTGGACTCGGTTGTGTGTTGATGCAGGAGGGTAGAGTTATTGCATATGCTTCTCGTCAGCTAAAGCCCCACGAGAAGAACTACCCTATTCATGATTTGGAGTTAGTTGCTATTGTTCATGCCTTGAAGATTTGGAGGCATTACCTATATGGTGTATCTTGTGATGTATATACGGACCACCGCAGCCTCAGCATTTGTTTAAGCAGAAAGATCTAAATTTGAGGCAGCGGAGATGGCTTGAATTGCTTAAAGACTATGATATTACTATCTTGTACCATCCGGGAAAGCCAATGTAGTGGCTGATGCATTGAGCCGGAAGGCTATTAGTATGGGCAGTTTGGCGTATATTCCAGTTGGGGAGAGACCCCTTGTAGTTGATGTTCAGGCGTTAGCTAATCAGATGGTGAGGCTGGATATTTCTGAGCCTAGTCGGGTGATGGCTTGTATGATGGCTCGTTCTTCTTTATATGATCGTATTCGAGAGCGCCGGTATGATGATCCACACTTACTTGTCCTTAAGGACAGAGTTCAGCATGATGATGCCAGAGATGTCACTATTGATAGTGATGGTGTATTGCGGATGCGGGGCCGGATATGCGTGCCCAATGTTGATGGCCTTCGTGAGTTGATATTGGAGGAGGCCCATAGCTCGCGGTATTCTATTCATCCGAGTGTCACGAAGATGTATCAAGATTTGAGGCAGCATTACTGGTGGAGAAGAATGAAGAAGGATATTGTGAGTCATGTAGCTCGATGTCTCAACTGTCAGCAGGTCAAGTACGAGCATCAGAGACCTGGTGGTGTATTTCAGCGTATTGATATTCCTGAGTGGAAGTGGGAAAGGATTTCTATGGACTTTGTTAGTGGACTCCCTCGGACAGCGAGTAAGTTTGATTCAGTTTGGGTGGTGGTGGATAGGTTTACCAAGTCAGCTCACTTCATCCCAGTGTGTACTACTTATTCCTCAGAGCGGTTGGCAGAGGTATTCATCCGTGAGATAGTGAGATTGCATGGAGTTCCCATTTCTATTATATCGGACAGAGGTACCCAGTTCACTTCTCAGTTCTGGAGGACATTTCAGCGAGAGTTGGGTTCACAGGTAGAGCTGAGCACAGCATTTCATCCACAGACGGATGGACAGTCTGAGCGTACTATTCAGATATTAGAGGACATGTTGCGTGCTTGTGTCATTGATTTCGGTGGTTCGTGGGCTGATTATTTGCCTTTGGCGGAGTTTGCTTATAATAATAGCTATCGGTCCAGTATTCAGATGGCACCGTATGAAGCTTTATATGGGATACGGTGTAGGTCTCCAGTCGGTTGGTTCGAGCCCCGCGAGGCTAGGTTGTTAGGGACATAGTTAGTCCAAGATTCCTTAGACAAGGTGAAGGTGATTTAGGAGAGACTTCGCACAGCTCAGTCGCGTCAGAAGAGTTATGCAGACCGGAAGGTCCGAGATGTGTCTTATTCAGTCGGTGAGAAGGTGTTGCTGAAGGTTTCGCCTATGAAGGGTGTTATGAGGTTTGGAAAGAAATGGAAGTTGAGCCCAAGGTTTATTGGACCTTTTGAGGTGCTTAGGAAAGTTGGGGAGGTGGCTTATATGCTTGCTTTGCCACCCGGTTTGTCGGGAGTTCACCCGGTGTTCCATGTATCTATGCTCCGGAAGTATGTCGGAGACCCGTCTCATGTGTTGGACTTCAGCACGATACAGCTAGATGAAGACTTGACTTATGATGTGGAACCGGTAGCCATTTTGGGTCGACAGGTTCGTAAGCTGAGATCCAAGGATATAGCTTCAGTGAAAGTGCAGTGGAGAGGTCGTCCCGTGGAGGAAGCAACTTGGGAGACCGAGCAGGAGATGCGGAGCAGATATCCACACTTGTTTGATGCTCCGGGTATGTTTCTTAACCCGCTCGCGGACGAGCGTTTGTTTAAGTTAGGGAGAATGTAACGACCCGGCCCATCGTTACGGGAATTACCACCCCGTTACCTTGTATTTACATATCTTATGCTTTTAAATCAGTATTTGAATATATCGGGTGAGTTAGGAGTGATTCGGATTGAAAATGAAATAAATAGCATGTTTGAAGGAAGCTTGAATATGGGAAGTCAATCAAGAGTTGACTATTAAGTTAGAGTGCTCGGAACCGGATTCTGATGATTCGACTAGTTTCGGGGGATCATTTATGACTTAGGAGAGCAATCGGAATTGAATTCGGAGGTCCGGTGTAGTTTTAGGCTTGAATTGGCGAAGGTTGAATTTTGGCGAAAACCGGATGGTAGGTGATATTTTGATCCGGGGTCGGAATGGAATTCCGACAATTTCTGTAGCTTCGTTATGTGATTTTGGATATGTCTGCAAATTTTCAGGTCATTCGGACATCGTTTGATCGGGTTTTGGATTGAATGTTAGTTTTGAGAGTTTTGAAGAAACTTAGGCTTGAATTCATGTGAAGATGGTGATTTTGATGTTTAGTATGGTGTTTTTATGATTTGAACAAGTCCGTATCATGTTTTGGAGTACGTTGGTGGTTTTCGTTGGGGTCCCGGGGGCCTCGGGATGATTTCGGACCATCGACCGGGCATTAGGACTTGGCAAAAATCTGCAGAAAAAACTGCAGGTTCTGTCCAGGCATTTAAGCCTTCGCGTTCGCGTGGCATGGGCCGCGTTCGCGAAGGTCAAGCAAATCAGTGCATCGCGTTCGCGGTCGGGGTGTCGCGTTCGCGTAGGCCAGGGGTGTTGAGCATCGCGATCGCGTTCCTTGGGTCGCGTTCGCGTAGGTTCGTGGGAGTGTGCTTCGCGTTCGCGGGAGGTGTATCGCGAACGCGTAGAAGGAATCTGGGCGGCTGGGAGTTTGAGCATCGCGAATGCGTGGTTGGCACGCGTTTGCGAAGGGTAACTGGAATTGAGCATCGCAAACGCGTGGTAGGCGTCGCGTTCGCGAAGAGTAAGAGGGAGCTGTTCATCGCGAACTCGTGGGAGCTCACGCGAACGCGTAGAACAAAATGTTCTGGCAGTGAATTTATATCACAGAACAGAGGGGTTACGGGTTTACACCCCCAAAACATAATTTTGAGCCCTAGAGAGAAGAAAACTCGAGGAAATCACTGAGAAGTCATCGGGTATTCGTCGGTGGTAAGATTCTTGACTCAAAAACATCATTTTATGGTAGTATTAACATCAATCTTCATGAAATTGGGTTGTAATTTTGAAGAATTGTGGCCTAAGTATTGAAAACGGGATTTTTGGATTTGGAAGGCCATTTGAACTCCGATTTCGATAAATTTTATATGCACGGACTCGTGGCGAGATGAGGGTCGCGTTGGTACTAATTTCGGAATTTTCCGGGCAGTGGGCCCGTGGTCGGATTTTACCAACTTAGTGTATTTATGCGAATTTCATGTAAATTGAAATGGGTTATGATTCTTTGACTCGTATTTGATATAATTATTGTGGTTTGACTAGATTCTACGCACGAGGGAGCTAAATTCAAAGGAAAAGGCATCGTGAACGAGTCTACGACCGGCTAGAGGTGAGTAGTTTGTGTATATGGTAGCCTGAGGGTTCGAAACCCCGGCTTAGCACATTGTGACGCTAGTAGGGCGTGGCTCGCACACCGTGGCATGTGCGGGATTGATTGTGACTAGGGATTGAGACTTGGTCCATCCCGGAAAGGAATAATATGTTATTAGTGTTGGAAATACACTGTATTTGATATATTTGTGGGCTGTAAGCCTTGTTTGGGGCCTTGTGCCGACCTGTAGCCTCCTTAGAGGACAATATTTATGTGATAGCTATATTTGCTTAAATCACCGATCTCAATCCTGGAAATTGAAATCACCTTTTTGATATGCTAAGTCACCGGCTTTTGCAAATTTAATAAAGTTAAGGTATTTTTCATAAATTATGAACTGGAATTAAGAAAAATGAACTGTTTTGTGACTTAATTGCTTATTGTGGACTGAGCATGGGATCGGGCTGCACGCCGCAGTGGTTGATATGAGGATCGGGCTGCACGCCGCAACAGTATTGCGCTTGGGCTGTAGGAGCCCCTCCGGAGTCTGTACACACCCCCAGTGAGCGCCGTCGATGTTAAATTGGATCGGGCTACATGCCGTAGCCGTTATGTGCATTGCATTGCATCTTTATTTGTTAAATTACTCAGTGGTAGCTGAATTGTACTGTTGATGCTAGTTCGTAGGAGATTCGGACTGTAGTGTAGCTTCATATTGTGGTATTCTGTGGATTTCCTACTTTCAGCTTCTCTTATATATTTATTACTCACTGAGTACTTAGTACTCACCCCTACTCCCCGCACCTTTTGTGTGCAGACTCAGGTACTCAGGAGCAGTAGACAGGCATTTCCAGCGTTTGCGGAGTCATACCGAGTTGCTGAGGTAGCTGCCGACGTTCGCAGAACCTAGCTACTCCTCCTCTTTTCCAGTTGTTATTTGTATTTTGTATTCAGATTTGAGTATTTCTATACAGTACTCTCTATTCCTGTTGGGTTTTGCTAGAGGTTCTAGACTTGTGACTCCGGATCTTTGGGAGTGTCAGTATTTTGTTCATTTATATTATTATTGGAGTTCTTACACTCATATATTCTTCTTGGGTTGTCCATTTGGGACTGGTATTAGATGAAATCAGTAATTGTTGGTCTGGCTGGCCTAGCTTGATTGTTGGGCGCCATCACGACCGGATTTGGGTCGTGACAATAGTACTTTGAGTTCGACATTTTACCTATTTGGAATATATTAAACTTTTGGTTATTAAATACTTTAAGCTGTGCAAAAATTATAATATTATTTTAAGACTTTAAAATTAACTAGTTTCACTTTATCTGAATTGAGTTGAAAGATTCTTTTATTATTCAAATTGTAACCATTTTTTTGTGTGTCAAATTTGCCACACATAAGCTGTAACTCAAAAGTAAAAATACTCATTATATTCGAAAAATTAAAAGTAATACTGAATTATTAATATAAGTTTCTCTTGAAATTTTACATAACAAAGTCAACTGATTTTATATTGGACAACATTATCATTTAATTATTGTTCTAATGTTTCGAAATCACCTAGAGTTTTGAATTTTAACTTTTTTTTTTATTTGAACTTTATAAATATCGTAATATTTCGACTTCAAAATCAACTTATTTTACCATTTCTAAGTGTTCTATTTAAAGCCATGAATTGAATTATATGATTCTTTTATTATCAAAACGTTTAAAATTAAGAATTCGAATTTCCACCTTTTTTTTTCATATTCGCACGACTTTGAAGATACTAAAAAATAGGGACACAGAAGCTATAACTCAAAAGTAAATTGCTAATTAATCTTCTATTTCTTTCATCAACTATAATTTTTTCTTGAAATTGTAAAGAATATTAAAATTTATTATTTAGCAAATAATTTGTCCAAGTATTTTCTTCTGTGTTATACTTAAAAGGTAGGACTCTTGAAAAGTATCTTAAAACTCTATGGGTTAGATGTTCATGCTAAAACTATAAAGTAAGTATGGTAATTTATAAAATTGAACTGATAGTATTGTAAAATTAGAACAAAGTCTTAAGATGAATATATTAAATGATAATTGAAGACTTCTATGAGGCAGAGTCAGAATTGAGTTAACTATATAGGATCAACATTCATTAATTTCAGGAGCTTATATTTTTTAAAAAAAAAAAATTAAAACAAAAACTTTAAATAATTTTTATTTATATTACTCATTGAGACGAGGTACAACTTTCATAAATGGGCAAACTTATAATTTAAGTGATTTTTCTATTATTTAGGATTTTAAAATTAATTAAAATTTAGCATATTAAATCTTTCATTATTAAACTCGGTGAGAAATCATAATATTTAGTAATTTAATTATTTATTAATGGTTTACAATATATAAATTATACTGATTAAATACAACATTTGTACCATACTCAGAAAATTAAGATGGCAACGATTTTACACGTGCATTCAATTGTTTTCTTATTAACTTGAAATAAGGAGAAGTAAAATCACATATTAACTTAAAATTGTTTAATACAATAACATATAATTAAAAATATTTCAATGCAAAACAAATAAATATAATTCTAAAATTCTTATTTTAGTTATATAAAATAACTAACCCATGTTCAGTAAAGCACTCAAAAATTGAATAGCAAATTTAATCGAACTAAACAGTACAAACCTAAGTATATTGTTAGAGTGCCAAAATTTATACTAATGTTGGTTGATTTTTTATCATTTAAAAGTCGTATTCAATAAAAATGTAATTTAAATATTTTTGTATTTAGGACTTTAAAACTAGTTAATATTTTGCTTTTTAAAAAAAAAAAAAAAACTTTGAACGATGTAAGGAGTAAAAATATTTAGGACTTTAAAATAGATTATATATAATAAAATTAAAATGTCTAAAATGTGTGTACACACTCAATAGATTCAATAACTTTTATAATATCCTATTAAGTTTTCGTATTTTAGTAATGTTTTTTCTTTTGCCA
This sequence comes from Nicotiana noctiflora, assembly GCA_032618575.1. Taxonomy (NCBI): domain Eukaryota; kingdom Viridiplantae; phylum Streptophyta; class Magnoliopsida; order Solanales; family Solanaceae; genus Nicotiana; species Nicotiana noctiflora. The sequence continues at coordinate 6,949 of JASVEL010005717.1, forward strand.
ATGCATATTTCGACAAAGTTACGTAAATCATAACAAAAAAAATCTTTTTTATTTCAACAACTAAAACTTCTTTATATGGGCAATATTAAAACATGTGAAAGGAGATAAATCGAGAAAACATAATATAATTTTTAAATTATGTTATTTGACAAATATTTAGTAATAAAATTATAGCTAATTAATCTTTTTTATATTTTTTGGAATGAGTTTGATAAAAGCTTTTAAAAAAATATTCTGTCAAAAATTGTTAAATCTTCCATACTTTCCGCTGCTATCCTAATCCTCCTAGTACTAGGAAACATTCCTCCTCTATAAATATTGTATCCACCCGCTTACAATTTTGCAAACCATAGTTTGTTTATCAATTTGCTCTTTCTTGCTTTGCTTCAATGGGGAGCAGCCATCGTTTGTTTCTCTTGGTATTACTCTTTACTTGTCTTGTTCATCATGTTGTTCCGTCGTCTTTCACCGAGGCCAAAGAAACTGTTGGTCCCTTTAACTCCATATACACTTTCGGAGATTCTTCATCATCAGCTGCAGATCATGTTGCTGCAACACTCAGTTTGCCTTCTCCCCAACCATACACTCAACGAGGCACCGAGTTCTTCGAGTCTGGCCTGAGTTTTGCGACGCCCGGAGCGACTTTCATGAAGCCCTTTTTCTTCCTCAAAAATGGCATCCCAGCGCCTCCGCAGTCACATGACCTATCTCAGATTTCCACCTTCATGAGGTTCTTCTATGAAGATTGCTTCTCTTTTCATGACTGCGGCAGAAATAACAAGGTTCTTCCGAAGGCGCTCATCTTTATGGATTGAATATGTTTTCCAAGCTTCACAATGATCACCTATGGCAAGCAATTCTGGAGCTGCGTTTAAAATACCCTGGTGTTCACATCATATATGCAGATTACTACAAAGCATTCATGGCTGTTCTTAAAAATCACGCGTTCCTGGGATTCAAGACGAAGACTTTGATGAAGGCATGTTGTGGAAGTGACAACGGTCCATTCAATTTTGATGCACAGAAGCAGTGTGGAGAGGAAGGGGTAGCTGTATGTTCTGAAAGGGCTTCATATTTATATTGGGATGGATTTCGATTGACACCCGAGGCTTTGGAGAACCTGATGGATACGCTGTTCAGCAAAAAAGGATTTGTATTCCCAGAATTGACGGTTGGAGAAGAAACAGCAGCAGCAGTAACAAGGTGTCATTTCCAGGATTCTTGCACGAGTTGGAGACATATCTTCTGTTATTAGGCATTTACTCATCGTCTAAGATAGTTTTCTTCAATTCAATAACATCGGATATCTTTTGTAATCTGTTTGATTCAAAGAGAAGATTCATATTGCTTCATATGTACAGGGGTATGCCCCTCTTTGCTTCTGTAACAATTAAAACTATTCTTTTGATTCATATTTCATATCAAATAAAAGCATCCTGATTTAATTCAAATATTTTTCTAGAGATGATTCGAAGCTTATTAAGTACGTATCTGTTTATCTTGTTTGTATCTTTCAACCTTAATTTTAAGCCTGAGATTGACAAAAAGGGTTCAACTGTTTGTAGAAACTTGGTATCAGAAACCCCAATTGACCTGGTTAACAGTAAGTAACCTGATAAGAATCCAATTATAATGATAAGAAAATACAATTAAAAAGAGTAGAAGGAGACACTTCCTCACAAGCTTGAGCATTACATTGACTGAATGTTTTACAGTGAAAACTTTTGATTGCTATACCTATTTTCTGATTGCAAAGAAGCTTTCTTCTCTAGAACAAAAAACCAAAGCCCCTCTAAAAGTGAAAATCCAAGATCTTCAAACTTGGTCGATCCAATAGACAGACCAATTAATTGACTGGCTCTGCTGTGGTACAATTTGCCAAAAATAGTGATTTGCCCCTGCAAAAATAGTTTCATCAGTCGATAACAGTGCCTTGCAAATATCTAATTTTCTGAACTACGAAAGAAACTTCCAATTGCAACACTATGATACCCAAATCAAAGAATCCCTCTTGCTATCACGAGAACATTTAACAGCATAAATATCAAGGCAACTGGTGCTTCCACTACCAATATTTTTAGAGATTCATAATTGAAATCAGTGTTATCAAAGGCGAAAAGCCCAAAAAAGCTCTAAGGTCTGTTGGGGCTTTAAACGCAAAGCTCAAATAAAGCGTGGGTTTTAATGAGAAAAGGCGCAATTGGAGAAAAAGTAAAATATATATATGTAGTCTAAGACTAATAATTATAAGCATGAATGACAAATATAGAGTGAAAGAAATTTAAAAAAAAATTATGATTAAGTGAAATATCAATTGTTTAATGATGTCTTTTCAGGATTACACTCATTGGTAAGCAAAAGTATGCCTACGAGCCTTGATGCGATACTACAGCGCCCACAAAGTGAGGTGAAGTGCTCAACCTGTTTTGAGCCTCGCTTCAGGGCTTAAGCGCGCGCTTTAAGCGCGCCTTTGACAACATTGATTGAAATTCCATCCAAAGTTAAAGGTTAAATACTCAATTGGTCAAATAGTAAAGAGAAAGCCTAACCATACTGACTATTACAAAGGGATTACAATTTACAAGTATGCTTAAGCATACTTCAGAAACCATACAGATTATTGGACGACTTTGTCATATCATTTAGTTTCAAAGTCTTTGAAGTAGGAAGTTCAAAAGTTGCTGGAAGTATTCAAGAGCTTTCAAGAGAAATGTCTTCTCTAAGTAAGCATTAAAGTGCAGCCTAGACCTTAGTAAAAAGGACATTGATTTAATTGGAAAGAACAAAAAAAATGGCAGAAAATCAACTTAATGCAACTGCATAAGGAATACGGGGTTTTGTCTCTCAGAACTATTATCATTAGAGTTGATCATAGTTAATAATTAAGTACCTTTTATTCAGAGATTCCATGCAGGGTGGCCGACACTAGTCAGAACAGAATTTACAATGTGCAAGATCTATCAAGCAGACTTACTATAAACGGATTGCATTATCAATTCCCTTTGCCCCTTATAATAAGAAAAGAGCACATAGCACTTACAGTAGGCAAAAATATGTCACAAACAAATACAACACCTTTCTCATTCATAGAACACCTTTGGCCAAGCATTGGCGCCTGTATTATTTTTCTTTTTTTGGAAACCGAAGGAAAGGCGCCTGCATCATTTTTCCGTAGGGCACAAGTAGTAGTGAGTTCTAATATGATGAAACTACTTCTAGGAGAACAAATGTTATTACCAGTTCAAATACTTCGTCGCCGAAAAAGTTATAGCTCCTTCTGTTCAGGATCAATAACTACTGAATCAGGCAGGGTCTTTTCTAGTGACTTCCCAGGCCTTCTGTACCAGAGGAAAGCAAACCACAGAGTTCTGAACAATGCACCATTTCCAATGTGAGGAATAAAAATTCGACCCCAATATGGATAATATGGTCCCGGCAACTTTAGCAGAGTGAAGAAAAGGCCAATGGCAATCAAATGCCAAGGAACTTCAGCATTCTGGCATTGTAAACAGAGCAGAAACATGTCAGTATACAACCAGAAGTCATTCATGTTATTTTCTTCTTGGACAAAGAAGCAGATCAATATTAGACATACAGCACAAACTTTGGTCCACAATTGCACAAAGCCAAAACAGGGACAAGTAGGAACAGGGATAGGATAATTGCGAACTTGTTGTCTATCTAGTTTCCACGTTTTACCGACTAGGAGGCAGTGACACTCAGACGCAATCTAATAGATACATTTTTTTCCCTTGAGAAAATATCTAATAGGAGCACTTAATTGGTAATGTCAGATATGTTATTTACGTGAAACAAACTGAATCAGCAACATGGAATTTAACCATCAACAATCTTCTGCTGGAATTTCATAGATCAAAAAAGATCACCTTGAGAAATGGAGATGATTCCAGAGCTGCCGACTTTAAGATGCCAGCAATAGCAACACCAGCAAGAAAAGGAAGCAGCGTGATATAAAGCTTCCTCTCATGTGCACAGTAAGACAACTCACTGATTGAGGTAACTACAAGTACTGGTACATACAAGTATTTGGTGACTATCAAAACAATGTCAAGAATAAGTTGAACGAAATTGTCCAGTGCTCTATTCCAAGGGAAACGCTTGACAGGTGTAGGAGTGCTGTCCCACAATTTCCTTGCCCGGTCTGATATGTTCTCCAAGTTAAATTTGTGAGATTCTTCAAATTGTCCAGCTGCTATATTCATATTGCAGGCTATACTAGGTCTTGCAATTGGACGTGTCCCGTATGATCTTATGCTCAAAATGCACATATTAGACTTGGTCAACTGTCGTAAAATCTGCCAAGATAGAAGGCGACTGTCATCCATATTGAGTGAATAACAGGAGAAACGAAGCAAGCCAGAAAAAATTGAATAACAAGAACAACAATAAACTTAGAGCAATAAAAACAAGAGAAAGAACCAAAACAACGACAACAGAAAAATAAACAACAATACTAGTAGTATCCGATTATTAGTGGGCAATGGACAACAAACAGCCACTAAATGGAGGACTATAAACATCCTGAAATTGGTTTGTCAAACAAAAAGGAACTAAATTAAATGTATCTTCCCATTTAGATGTAAAATAAGGAATGAATACAGTAGCTTGGTTTCAATACAAATAACAGAGGGACAGATGACTAAAATTAGATCAAACGTCAGAAAATAGATGAATTAAATAAGTCTCACACTCGTAAACTCAGTATGGATATGAGAACATTGCAGGAAAACTTTACATGGAAAATAAACGAGAGTTCAGCTTATCAACCTCCAACAATCAAAGAGCAATTAAAATAAATTTCCTTTTTATCTCTTGCGGAGGAAAAAAAAAAATTAAAGCAAAAATTACATTTTCACACCTACTAATACAGCAATACTAGCAAAGAGTAAATCCAGCAGCCATTAAAAAATTTCACCGTACAACGATGTTCTACTAATTGTCTAGCATCCATTACTTTAAACCTAGAGTCATATCCATGATTAAATATTCAAACACAAACGGACGAGCTAAGCAATCAAAAACTGCTAAATTGCAAAAAGACCAGAACTAACTTTATTAGTGGGTGAACTTCTAAACTTATGCACATAGCAGAAAACGAATATTATGTCAGGGAAATAATAATTTCTTCATGTGAAGTGGGTCACCTGAAAGCCATTGGCGGCCGGAGAATTGAGTTTGAGAGACATCATAACAGGGAACTGAGGTTGTGCAGATACGCTCCCAAACTGTGTATAAGAAACTGCCATTTTTAAACTACTTTCAGAAACGCCATGAAAGATAAGGTCTTTTTAGGCATGAAATTGAGGGGTTTAAGAGGGGTGTTTCTTAGAACTTGGAAGAGTGAAGTCGGATCCGGGTAAACACAGCAGCGACTTTGGATGATCCATGGAGCCCTTAAATGGGCCGTCTATTTATGGAAAGTATATTATTGAAGCTGAAAACTACAAAGGGTGAGTCTGGTATAACATAGTAAAATATTTTATGTGGAAAATGTTTTTTACGCTCCAAGTATTGAAGCCAAACCGACAGTTACATGTCATGCATCTTGCATGTGGAGACTTCAATTATTTAAGCACGGTAAATTATATGTAGTCTCACCTAATAAAATTAATTAATCATAATGAGTTAATATAGTTTGGTGTAAACACTCGGTGTAGGTAAGTATTTACCTTTTTCGGTGTTTGGTACGCAATTTAAGAAAAAATAACTTTTGAAGAGTATTCATAAATAATTTGGATACAAAAATATGAAGTCATAAACTTTTCAAACCAACAACCTTCCGAACCCACAAATTTCATAAACTTCTGAACCGCTAAACTTTCGAACATGTAGAATCTATAATTTCTAAATCCGCAAAATTTCAAATACATAAACCTCCAAACTCACAACTTTGGAACTCGTAAAATTTCGAACCTGTAAACTGAAAAATGAAAAAACCAGAATATATATATATATATACACGTTGCCGCAGGAGGTGGGTGGGTGGTGCAACAAATCAAAAGTACGAAAAAATTAAGAACTAAAAAAAATTGAGGGGGGAGTTAGCAGAGTGGGTGGTGACGGAAAAAAAAACAAAAACTGAAATTCTAGAAAAAGCTTGTTTGAGAGAGGGGATGGAGAGGTGGGGTAGGGGAGAGAAGGGGGAGGGTTAGGGTTAGATGTGAGGGTATGTGGAGTTTATCGAAAATATTTTCCTTGTTATAAATAGAATTATATTTATGGTGAATATCTATATTTAGATAGATTTTAGGGCTCATTATTTCGTGGCTAAGTCACCCTCTCTCTATAAATAGTGGGTTCAATTCCATTGTAATTCATCCAATATCAATAAGCATTCTCTCTTTATTTTTATCTGCAATACTCTTCTTCTTCATTTATAATTTTATAACATGTTATCAGCACGAGACTCTAATCAATTGAGTAGAAACTTTGGGATTGAGTATAATGAGCAATGTAGTGCGGTTCTATTTTGTGATGTGAGACGGGGTCTCACCTTTGTGGTGTAATGGTATTGATGATCTTAAGGTGCAGCTCTTCCAATTGAGTCAATTGTTCCGATTGGAGTATGTTCAGACCACTCCTTATTGGTGTGTGGATTATGCAAGTTTTGGCTTAGTCCTGTGATAAGGTGTCATATCACCAGAGTGGTGCGTTGAATTTGAGATAATTTTTGGAGTCGTTAATAAACGCGAACGGATGTGATTTCAGATAATTAGAGAGCTTATAGCGAAGTTTGGCCGGAAATCTGTTGTGGTATTATTCAAGAAGGAAATAGCTTCGTGTATGGGTGACCTGAGGAATTGTTACGGTTATCGCGTGTTTTATTTACCGTTTCTATCAATATTTGGTTGTCGTGTGCAGCTATTCTGAATGGAAGTTATCTCTACATGTGTTTGAATTGTGTAGTATATTATATGATTTCACCTGAGGTTGCAGGTATGGGTTATTACGGCTGGTTCAGTTTTATTCTGAAAATTGAGATGTGAGGTTTCGATCTTGTATAAGATTTCAGAAGGTGAAACGTAGTTCTATGGTTTATGGACTAGATGGATTGTGAAATTTCAGCTATATGGTGTTGTCGGAGCTATATGAGATAGGGTGACGTGGGATCACCCCAGGTTATATACGGGGTAAAGTTATTCAACTATTGGTGAACTTCTATAACAATTATGGGTCCGCTCGAGGACGAGCGTTTGTTTAAGTTGGGGAGAATGTAATGACCCGACCTGTCGTCTCAAGTATTACCACCCTGTTTCTCCCTTATTGTGGTGCATTATGTTTTATTACAGGTATTGGGTGCGTTAGAATTCGATCGGAGTAATTTTACTAAGAAATGAGTCAATTAGCCTCTTTTAAAAAGACTTAAGTTGGAAAAGTCAACCGGATGTTGACTTATGAGTTAGAGGACTCGTAATTGAATTCTGATAATTCGGTTAGCTCCGGGTGATGATTTAAGGCTTAGGAGTGCAATCGGAAGTAATTTTGGAGGTCCGGTGAAGAAGTTAGCCTATTTTGGCAAAGTTAGTATTTTGGCGATTTATGGTTAATAAGTGATAGTTTGATCCCGTAGTCGGAATGGAATTCCGAGAGTTGCAGTAGCTTCGTTAGGTGATATTTGACTTGTCTGCAAAATTTTAGGTCATTCGGACGTTGTTTGGTTGGGTTTCGGATTGAATGTCAATTTTGGAAGAACTTGACAAATTTAGGCTTGAATCTGATGTGTTTTAATGGTTTTAGCGTTGTTTGAAGTGTTTTAATGATTGGAACAAATTTGAATAAGGTTATACGACGTGTTGGTGCTTTTGGTTGAGGTCCCGAGGGCCTCGGGGTGATTTCGGATGGCTAACTGGCAATTTCGAGTTTGTAAAATGGAGCAGAAAAAATATTTGCAGAAATATTGGCCTTCGCGGTCGCATGGGTTCAGACGCGATCGCGTTGAGTAATATTGAAAGGCCAGGGATTTGACCTTCGTGTTCATGGTAGTCGGACCGCGTTCGCGGAGGGTTGGGAGTTCTTGCTTCGCAATCACATGAAGCCGGTTGCGTTCACGTAAGAAATTGAGGGCCCAGTGTTTTTCTCTCCGCGTTCGCAGCGTTAGAGACGCGATCGCATAGCTCTGGAATTTAAAGCGCGATCGCGTGAAGCAAGTCGCGATCGCGTAGAAGGAATTAAAGGCCTTGGATTTTTGTACTTCGCGATCGCGACGAAGGACTGCCAGAGACTGGACATAATGGTTTATAACATTTCATCCGCGAACCAAACCCATTTCTCACCATTTTTTAGCGAGCTTTGAGAGCTTTGGACGGGAATGGAAGGGGTTTCGACTGGAAATCGTTGGAGGTAATTTTTAGGAGTTAAATACATATTTTTATTGAAGAATCATGCTTGAAATTCATGAAAACATAGCAAAATTGTAACAAAAATTAGGGTTTGGAGCAAAAGTTCTAAATTTGGGATTCGAGGGGCTATTTTGGTCCGATTTGGGATTTTTTGGTATTTAGAGACTCGTGGCGAGACAAATATTTCAAAAATATAAATTTCGTATTTTTTTGAAATGTGGGACCGGCACTCAAGTTTTGCCAATTTTGTGTTTCTGAGTATTTTTCGAGTTCTTTCGATTGGGTTATGTCTCATTAGCATATTATGATGTATTCCTTCTGATTTTGGAAAGATTAGGTGCGCGTGGAGGCCAGTTTGAGGAGCAAGGGCATCGCGGGCTAGCTTCACCGGTTCGAGGTAGGTAATATTTGTAAATTATGTCCCGATGGTTTGAAACTCCGGACTTGCACATCATAGTGCTATATTAAGGTGACTTGCACTCCGAATAACGAGCTTGGGGTATAACACCATTGGGGATTGTGACTTGGTCCGTCTCGCGTAAAAAAAACACTACTAAATTGCTTGAGTTGAATTGATATCCTGGTAAAGGTATTAGTTATCATGATTTGGACTGATTGTCATGTTTTGTGCTTCGCTGAATATTTGAATCTTTTAGGGATTAAGATCACTGTTTTTGCAATAGTGTGCACATTTCTATTTCACACCAAGGTTTAAAAATATTATTTTCTAAACTCAGCCATCTTACTAAGATTTGAAAACTTAATTGATATTTTACCGATATTTTTGTTGAGAATTGCTATGTGACTAGTGCCCAAGGGGCTTATATGCATTCATGACTAAGCATGGATCGGTCTGCACGTCACAGCGGGAGTAACAATTATATTGCACTTCGGCTGTATGAGCCCCTCCGGAGTCTGAACCCCCATAGTGAGTGCCGGATGCTCAAGTGGATCGGGCTACGCGCCATAGTGGTCATGTGCATTGCATTGCCTTCATGCATAGGTTGTTGTTTGTACTACATGGCGTGGCATTTAGCACTCATATATATTATTGGCATGCATGTATTACTTGCCTTGTTGACCAGACACTCTGGTGTAAATTGTTAAATGAGCGCTGAGCCCGAGAGGTTGATTTGTGTGCAAACTTGCACTACTTGATGTTGTTGTCATATGCTTAAATGTTAAAAAGGAATGAAAGAGATGTTTTCAAAAGAGTTGTTTTTTAAACCGAGCCAGATGTCTTTCATGGAACTACTGCTGTCTAATATGTGTTGTAATGTATTTTATAGTATGAGGTAGTGCTCTTGCATGATTTCCTTCTTCTTAGCATTATTTACTTTTATTACCGCTGAGTTGGAAGCATTCACTTTACTCCCTGCACCATGTGCGCAGATTCAAGTATTTTGGGAGCTTAGCTGATCTCGTTGCTGTTTCAGAGTGTATTTGGAGTTGTCGAGGTAGCTGCCTGACGTTCGCAGGACCCGACTCCTTCCCTATCTCTTTATTATTTTCCACAATTTTGATCATTTGTGGTATGGAGTTTTATTACTCTGTATTGTTAGAGGCTCTAGACTCATGACCCCTAGGTCTTTGGGAAATTATTTAGTTAAGATTGTAGCTTTATTGTTAATAATGATATTCAAATAATTAGTTCAAGCTTCATGCTCGGGTTGAGAATATAAATGGTCGGGCTTGCCTAGCAATTGTGTTGGGCGCCATCACGACCGGGTTTGGGGTCGTGACAGGTGTAAATTTGAAAAAAAAATTGGAGGCCCTATTTTGACCCAAGAAGAGTCAATCCTACCATTTTCACCATTCCGGACGCATTGGTGGGGTCCGTTTGGTGAGATTCTGCTCCAAAATTTTGACCAAGCCATTTTAAAGATATAATGGAAGAGTCATCATCATCTCGAGCTATGATAAAGCTTACTATCACAAATTACACATTGTGGAGACCCCGGATGGAAGATCCCCTCAGTTGTAAGGATTTGTTTGATCCCATAGAAGCTAAGGGTAAGAATCCTGATTCCACCAAAGAAGCATAGTGGAATAAATTAAACAGAAAAACCACCGGTCAAATTCGACAATGGATTGACGATAGCATTTTTCATCATGTTGCACAAGAGACATATGCTTATGCACTCTGTGTGAAGTTAGAAGTGATGTATCAAGCCAAGACAGCTAGGAACAAAGGCTTGTTGATGAGGCGTTTGGTAAATTTGAAGTTAAAGCATGAAACTTCAGTTGCCGAGCATACTAGTGAGTTTCAGAGCTTGATAAATCAATTATCGTCTGTTGACATGCCACTCAGGGATGAGATGCAAGCCCTACTACTTCTTAGTTCTCTTCCTGATAGCTAGGAGACACTGGTAGTCTCTCTCAGTAATTGAGCTCCTAGTGGAAATCTGACCTTGTCTATGGTTAAAGATGCCTTATTTAATGAAGAAGCCAGAAGAAAGGACATCCATCATGGTGAGTCGCATGCCCTTATTACAGAAAGAGGGAGACAACAAGAAAGAAGTCAAAATAAGAGGAGAGGCAGAAGCAAGAGTAGGGGAAAATCCACATATGGTAGCAAGCCATCATATGTGTGCTACCACTGTGGAGTAAAGGGCCATTTAGTTGAAACAGAAGGATGGAGATGCATTAGTCACTACCCACCGAGAGGTAGCCATTTGTTCCATCCAAGAAGAGACATTCCTTCATGTCTCGTGTCAAGAAGACAATGAATGTGTGGTAGATACGGCAACATCATACCACGCCACATCCCGAAAAGATTTCTTCATAACATACAAAGTATGAGACTTTGGAGTAGTGAAGATGGGGAACACTTCTTCCTGTGAGATAGTTGGAATTGGTGATATCAAAATACAAACAAATATCGGGAGTACAATGATATTGAAGGATGTCCATCATGTGCCAGATCTTTGTCTAAATCTAATATCAGGTATATCTATTGACAAACAGGGCTATGAAAGTTATTTCGGGAATGGTACATGGAAATTGCTGAAAGGGGTTATGATTCTCGCTCGAGGACATATTTGTGGAAACTTATATAAAACTCATGTGAAGGTATGTTCAGACAACCTCAATGTTATAGAAAAAGAGGCGTCTCAAAACCTGTGGCACTAGAGACTCCGTCACATGAGTGAAAAGGGGATATCAATTCTAACAAAAGGCAGCTTATTAGAATGGGCAAAAATGCGGATTTAGACACTTGTAATCATTGCTTATTCGGAAAGCAACACAAAGTCTCTTTTATATTTTCTTCAACCAAAAAATTAGATTTACTCAGTCTGGTACACTCTGATATTTGTGGTCCCATGGAGGAGAAATCACTTCGCGGCAATAGGTATTTTCTGACTTTCATTGATGATGCTTCTCGAAAGGTGTGGGTGTACTTCTTAAAGACAAAGGACCAGGCTTTTGATTAGTTCTAACCCTGGAAAGAAACATTGGGAGGCAGTTAAGTGGATTCTCAGGTATCTTAAAGGTTCTTCAAAATCAAGTCTGTGCTTTGGGGGAGCTGATCCAGTCTTGGAAGGCTATACAGATTCAGATATGACCGGAGATCCTGATGGAATAAAATCAACCTCTGGATATGTTTATATTTTTGCAGGGGGAGCTGTGTCATGGTAGTCAAGATTGCAGAAGTGTGTTGCACTATCCACAATTGAAGCAGAGTATATTGTTGTAGCAGAAGCTGGGGGAAAGAAATATTGTGGCTAAAGCGGTTTCTCCAAGAACTAGGGATAAATCAAACATAGTAAAAGATACACTATGATTGTCGAAGTGCAATTGATTTAAGCAAAAATTCAATGTATCATTCTCGGACAAAGCATCTCTAGATACACGAGGTGATGGATCAACAACTGTTGAAACTAGTGAAGATCCATACGAAAGAAAATCCAGCAGACATGTTAACAAAGGTGGTCACTCAAGAAAAGTTGCAGCTGTGCAGAGACATAGTTAGAATAACTTTCAAATAGTAGTTGTGTTGGAATGCAGCTGAAGGGGAGAATTGATAAGTCCAACTGCTACCTGTGAGCACGTAATTTTTTCCCTAAGCAAACCAATTCCAATATAAATATAAAAATAAGATTTTGATGTACAATTGTGTGTTTTAATTGAAATACTTTAGTGTTTGTTGTTAAAATAAGTTTGAAATTAAAACAAGAAAATCAATCAATTAGAAAATGTCACAAAAAATATGAAAAGTTAGAAAAATCAATAAAAAATACAAAATACCGGAAAAACAAAAGAAAATGGCAAAAATATCATAAAATACCAAAACAATCAGGAAAATAAAAGAAATATAACAATTGGAAATAAATATAAAAAGAGAAAATGAAATACAAAAGAAAAATACCAAGAAAATAAATAAAATACAAGAAAAAATACAACAATACAATAAATTGGGCTGAAGTACAAAAGATACAGGCCCAAATGTGTAACAGCCCAAGAGACTAGCGCAGCCGTCTGCCTAAGCTTTAACCAAACGACGACGTGTAGGGCATTTTAATCCTCACCGTTGATGAAAATAATCCAACGGATCGCATAAGGCGGCTTAACTGAAAATCGAATGACGCCGCATAAGGATCTAATCTTGGCCGTCCAAGAAAATGATCAGACGGATGGTTTCAAGTCTCATTAAAGATCAAATGACGTAGCATTGTGAACTAATCCTGGCCGTCCATGTTTGAACATCTAACGGGCGCAAGGCCATCTCTTACTAAATGGAACGATGCCGTTTTAAGGGAAGAGATCCTGGCCATTCATCTTAGTTGATCCAAAGGCCAGGATCACACGAGACTAAGGGGGTATATAAAGGGGAGTCTTTCGTTTATTACATATGCATATACACTCATATACACAGACCTGAAACCCTAGCCGCCTTCTTCATCATCTTCTCTCTCGTCTCTCATGGAGACTAGCCGGACAGGCCTGAAACCATGGCCGTCTCTGGCTCAAACCACCGTCAAACCTTTCACCCCTAACTCCCACACACCACAACCACCATGAAAACCCAGAAAACCAAAAAGCCCCTTCTTTCTTGAAAGTCTGGTCGCCAAAACCCTAGCCGGCGACCTCTAACTTATGAACCAATCTCCCCGTTTTACACCATAAGACCACCTCAAAGAGGCCTTTCACCTCATCTAGGTGGCTGGTCTCGAATCAGACTGGAACTGTTCGAATAAAGCGAAAAAGCTCGCCGGAACCCTACTCCGGCGAGCACTCAAAACAAATCCCACCCCCAAAACCTCTCAAATAACACCCAGACGACCCTTTACCCTCCAAAACTCCAAAAAAGAAGCTCCATCGGGAAAAGCTAACATTCAAAAGACTTTAAGTCTTCAAGAGCTTCTGAGATCTGGAAATAATGAAAGAAAGAGAAAGAAGAAATAAAGAAGAAGGAAAGAAAGAAAAAGAAAGGAAAAGAAACACTGAAAAGCTAAGTTCTTCCTACCCTTTATCTTCTTTGTCTGTATGTCTTCTGTAAATGTTCTTGATGATTCTTATTAGCATATGTTAATTGCATGCTTAAGATCTATTCTATTTCTTTACATATTCCTAGTCTGTTTTAGCATTTTTAGGGTTTAAAATGATTATTACGCATGAATCATGGTTAAAATAAGCTTCTTTATGTGATTTGTTCATCATGCCATGTCTAAAATTATTCTTTGATGAATTGGGATTCAACCATTATCAAAACTTTTCTATGAGTTCTAGTTGATTGGAAATTAATTTTATGATTAAGGCTATGTGTGCAATACAACATGAACTGGCTATATTTGTAATCTGATTCAGCTGTTAGACCATTTTGAATCCTATAATGTTTTTATGATTTGGTTATAGCTGTGAAGATCTAGGGTTAGTTTCTGAAAGCTAAAGTAGATATGGCTATTCTTGAAATGATTAAGTCTGTTTGTTAAATTGGCTATTCTTGAAATGATTAAGTCTGGCTATTCCTGAAATAACTAAAATTGTTTGTTAAAGTGGCTATTCCTAAAATGATATGAATTGGTTATATTGTTAAGTGGTTAGTTTGGAAAACCTATTTCCGATTAGTTGTTTAGTGTTAATTAGGGGATACATTTTAAATAAGCTTAGGTCTATTAAAATGGTTAAAATTGAAAGGGGTTTGGGGTTTAAATCTGGCTAAGTCTTAAATAGTTATAAGACAGTGGCTATTAGTTAAATAGGTACTAAACCTAGTCTACCCAGACCTTAGTAGGTCGGGTAAACAAAGAACAACAATAGGGGTATAATAGGAACAATAAATGGCATTATTGATGATTTAATAGAGCCTATAGGGATTGAAAAGACTTTACTACATAGTATTCTTGTAATTAATCACAAAATAAATGATAGAATAGGCATAATAAAAAGGCAAAATTGAAATTATACTAAGAAAGTGAGGGCAACTTAGTAAAACACCCCCAATAGAACATAGAAGAACTACCTAGAACCTTCCAGCAAGGGCTGGAAGGCATTTCGACACCTAATTCAGGGGATTAAACTGTAAATCATTGAAAAACAAAGGGGAGGGATTAAAAATAAGTTATTTGAATTTCTCCCTCAAATTTCACCCCAAATCTGTCTATAAATAGGCTTCTATTAAGCCTGAAAAAGGGGTTGGTCCAGATTTTGAAAGTAAGAAAAAAGGGTTCTAGATTCTGCAATGAAAAAGGGTTACAACTTGGGGTTAGAGTTCGAATATCTCAAAAGGTTCTAAGGCAATATGGAGTTCTATTAGATTCCATTGTTCTTCAAATTTCCTGGATTTTATTTGAGCTCTTCGATCTTACATTGTTGATTTGCTGAACTGTTGAACTTTGGAATTCTATTTGCTGCTCTGCTTGCTGCTTTGTCTGCTATTCTATTGCTGCTCTATTGCTGCTATCTCTGCTAACTATTCTTCATCCCAACCTAGACTCATAAGATTATTTTGTTGAATCAGGTACACACTCTTTTTCTGGTGATGTAATTACAAATTGGGTGAAGAAATGAGAATCTCACGAGATAATTGGACGATTCTGCTGCTGTTTTTCTTCTTAGCTTTATAATTATCATGCCTTAGATTTCCTATAATTCATTAGGATGTTTGTAATAATTAACACTTGTACGCAGTCGAAACAAAATAAGTAGATAGTGTAGTAGTAGTAGTATATAAGTAAATACAGTTATCAATAGTCTTAGGTTGAAAATAGGTTAACATATGAATCTAATTCGCCTAGTGAAACTAGTATAACATATGAAATGATAATCAACTAACTTTGCTAATTAGAAGGTGATAATTAGTCTATAAAAGGAAATGAGTAGATGAGTTAAAGTTGTTTTGTCATTCAAACTCGTTTAACAATAACTTACAATAATATAAGTTAGAATCATGTAATTAATAATAGTTCGAACCTGTTCTGTTAGTATTGTCATCACTATTTAAGTAATTGAAATAGAAGTATTATTACTCAAGTCCTGTTAATGTTTAATTAGTGATTAGAACCCATAATTAGTATTGATAAACTTGTATTCCAGAACTTTATGCAATGAAAATGACTTTTGTTGATCTATTCTATTGTCTAATGAATGTCTATTTAATTGTTATGAAATTTCAATTCTACTCTATATTTTTTCCGTCTGTTCTGGGCCTGGACAAGAACACATGCCCAAATTCAATTAAACTAGCTCCTGGATTTCTAAATAATGGTACATGTATATACTGGGTTTCAGAAGCTCAGTTACGTGTAATAGACTGTTAATACAGTCTACAAGTCCAGGCCTGGAAATGGATAGTTGGCCTGGACGTAATAATATCAAACTCAGAAAAAAATACCAAAACACTATAACATAATTAGGAGAAAAAAAAAACAAAAATAGTGAATATAGTACTTGATAGGTTTGGACTTATAAAATAACGGGATGAGCCTCGTATATAAAATAAAAAATATGCGGGGCCCCCATATGAATTTTAATAAGAATGTTAGACTCGGAAAGACCGTTTAGCGAATTTCATGGTCTTTCCTAAAGATATTAAGATGTAGACGTTATAGGAACGATTAAAATATACATTCCTCAATACGATTCCACATTTATGTGACTCAAATCTCAAATCCTGGCGAAGCTGACACGTATTAAAGTCACATGCGTACTGGTTGCGGTGTGACTCGAAATGCATTTTCGTAACGTTGTAAGTTGTTAAAACATCAAAACGGAACATTCACATTTTGTAAAAAGCATATAAAGAAATCAAATAAGACAAGAACAACAGTTGAGCGACCGTGCTAAAACTACGGAACTCGGGAGTGCCTAACACCTTCTCCCGGGTTAACAAAATTCCTATCCGTATTTCTAGTTTCGCGGACTATTAAAATAGAGTCAATTTCCTCGGATTCGGGATTAAACCGGTGACTTGGGACACCATTATCTTCCCAAGTGGCGACTCTGAAATCTAAATAAATCCCATTCCAATTGTCCTTAAAGTGGAAAAACTCCTTCGATGTTGTTATCATTATATCCTATCCCGGGTTATATTAGTAATTAACGGGATATACTTTATTCTTTGGAAAAGGGTAGTAAAAAGCAAGGTGTGACAGCTCTGGCGACTCTGCTGGGGATAAGCAACCCAGAACTTCGGTTCAGGGTTTAAGAATTCGAGCTCGATTAAATTATCGTTCTTGATATTATTTGTTTTCGTTATATGCTTTGATCAATGTGCTACATGTTTACCGCTTTGATATTACGTGAATTGTATATATAAAATTGTGCCGAAAACCCTTCTCTTCCCACCTCCGGGGATGTGCTTACTGGTTGAGACTCCCCTTTCTGTTAGTGTCATACCCTAAATAAGAAATAGAGGCCGGATAAGTTACAAAGTCGGACAACCTCGCGGGTCCCCGGTACGTAGCCCCCTTCTCGATCCGAGTTGTCCACTCGGGTACACAGTCTAGCACCATGAAAACATCAGGATATTGAGCCTAGATTTAGGACGATTATTTGCATCATATCTGACTTAGGGGACTCAACACATGGGTTGGGTCCGTCTAGGACAGGTGACCCGGCAATCAAAGACCAAGCATATTATATGTTGCATTTATTTGTCCCGGATTATTATGCGGACTGGCTAAATTCCTGAAAAAAACAAAAAAGAAAGAGAATTTTGGAATAGAAAAAGTATCAAATTATTGACAAAACGATGTCGAAAATTTGAAAGGAAAGTTTGAAAAATAGGTGGAACAATTCTGTTTTGAAATAATTGGTCAAAAAATAATCTGACCGAACTACGCACGTTTGATTCTCACTACTAGGTGAGATACGTAGGCAACCCTTGACGGGTCCAACCACCTCTTTTAGAAAATGACCCAAAAAAAGTCGAATTTTAGTTTTCAATAAATCAAAGTGATGTTGTTTTTGAAAATAGCCGAATGTTCTGAAAGGACGCCGGAAGGCTATTTTTGCAAAAATGGTCACTTTGAAGTCATATTTTTTCCTTTTAAAATAATAGCCCGGAAAGGCTAAATCTTTCAAAATTATGAAAAATTGTCTTTGAAAAATAATTTCCCTTTTGAATAAAATCTCCTTTAATAAATGTACAGGATGAGCACAATACAATATGAACCCTTTGCACTAATGAACAAAATCCATTTGGAGGTGCGGTTATGGTGGAACGATCTAGACCAAGAAGGACAGGTTTGGGTCAACCAATATCTGAAAGATCTTACTGGGTTGATGGACATAATACCTCGGGGTGATATTATTCGGGCTCCCGTTGCTTGTTGGGATCCTGCGCATCATGTGCTCCACTTCTTAGATTTTGAGCTCACTCCAACATTAGAAGAAATAGCTTATTACATTGGGAAAGGCGAGGTTCCCCAAAGGATAAATATCCGGTGGCTCCGAGAGCAATTACAGTGCACAGATTCCTCGATTCCCTAAAGATCGCTAGAAACGTTCACAATGAAGACTTGGCTCACGGGTTTTGTACTTTGAGTTTCATCTACCACAGATATGGTCATATTGGGGGATTTAACAAACCAACGAACAAACTCTGCAGTAAATCTAACCGATTCAAGTGGGAGGAATATAGGCGATTCGCCTTTATGGTGGCCTTTTTGAGATTGATTATATTCCCGAGGAAAGATGGAAATATTGATATAAGAGTCACCGGGATTGCTAGTACTCTCCTTGTGCAAGACAATAGCACACTGGCACCGATGATAGTAACTGATATCTTTCGTGCCCTTACATTCTGTAAAGCAGGACATGACTTCTTCGAGGGATGCAATCTACTTCTCCAGATGTGGATGATTGAACATTTGTGTCGTCACCCTAAGTTCTCGAGTTACAGATCATATGAAAAGACATGCATTGAAGAGTTTTATATGAGAACAAAAGAAGTTAAGTTGCCAAAAGGATCAAAAGGTTTGGATCACATACTTGCGATCGTTGACTGCTAGCCAGATTGATTGGGCATACGGATGGTTGCCCCTCAACGAGATGATATACATGCCAACAGAAGGGTCGCATTTTTTTATAATGGGTCTTAAAAGCATCCAGCCTTATGCGCCATACAGGGTATTAAGGAAACTCGGGAGATATCAGGTCATACCAAAAGACGGGGACCTCAGCCTGCAACCCATAGAAATCATTGACGGACAATTCCCGAAAGCAAAGATTCGGCAAATCTGGAATGAATGTCAATGCTTGAGAATAGACACTTGTGTGGGAAACCGAGCTCGGGAAGAAGTATCACCAAGGTATGCTGCATGGTATCACCGAGATGTTGAGCATGAGAGACTAATGAAGAGGCCTCACATTCAAGAGTTAGCAGAACAGTCTAAGGAACAAAAAGATTGGATGGCCAAAGAAAATGAGTACCGAGCCAGAATCATCTTGTTGGAGAAACAGTTCCAAGACCTCAAATTCAAAAGCAGCTTACAGGCGGCATCCGATGAGGGTGAAAAGAAACAGCTGAGGAAAGAAAATGAAATCCTGAAGGCTCATATTGCAAAGATGAAAACAACAGCCAAAACCCTAATCCGACTTGCCCGAGATGAGAAGTTAATTGAAAATATTTGGTGCAAGTGAATGACTATAGCTTTGATCAAGATAAAGCTGAAAAGGAATTAGTCGGGGTTCGGAAACAACTGGCCAGAAATGCTGAAGAAAGAGTTCAAATGGTTCAGCGGTTACAAGATGAACATAATGATGAGGTAGCCCGATTGAGGAAGAAGATCATTACAGCCGAAGTCAAAAGTAGCAAACAAACCAAAGAGTTTGAAGTAGAGAGAGAACATTTCTACATGGCTATGGATCGGTTAGAATTGGAACTACAACTACAAAAGAAGAACCAGCAAACCTTAGATGCTCGTGCCGAACATATTGGTAGGTTGCTTCAGGAAAAAAAGGGTCATCAGGGAAAGAATTGTCAACATTGCTCAGTATATCACAAGAAAATGCCAATTGTGCAAAGATATGTCCCAGTCAACATTCACATCAGCAGTAATGTTCTTTGTAAAGCAAGTAGCCCGATTGAGGAAAAAGATCATTACAGCCGAAGTCAAAAGTAGCAAACAAACCAAAGACTTTGAAGTAGAGAGAGAACATTGCTACATGGCTATGGCTCAGTTAGAATTGGAGCTACAACAACTACAAAAGAAGAACCAACAAACCTTAGATGCTCGTGCCGAACAGATTGGTAGGTTGCGTCAGGGAAAAAGGGTCATCAGGGAAATAATTGTCAACATTGCTCAGTACATCACAAGGAAATGCCAATTGTGCGAAGATATGTCCCAGCCAACATTCACATCAGCAGTAATGTTCTTTGTAAAGCAAGTAATGACCGACCTGGACAAACACCAAAGTGGATTAGCATATAGGCTCGCAGCAAGACCGAACGATGTCTTGCGGGCACTAGGGGCTTTAATGTATTCATAGGGCATGCATTTTGTATTTGTATTTTCTTTTTTGTATTTGTAGTACGACATCATTTGTAACCGATGGTTGCGTATCAATGAAAATTCAAAAAGAAGTTGCCATTATTTTCTTTCTTTTATATGCAAATTGTTTGGGCGATAGGCAAACATGTAAAACAAAAATGAAAAAAAAAGTGGAAAAGAAGAAAAAGAAATAAACAGAAAAGCAATGAAATGAAGAAAAACAAAAGTGAAAAAGAAAGCTGGCGTACAAAGACGAATAATGCCGGGATGATACATAATGACTAGGCAAAAGTTGTAAGTTTTAGAACTTGTGATGTTTATCTCTTATGAGCTAACTATTAACAAGTTTTGTTGTTGATGAGTATCAGATTTTCAGTTGGCAACTGGCATTCTGGCACATCACAGCTACAATACACGTTCTAAAGTCATGACCAAAGCAGTAACTCAGGAAATCGAGGCTACTATTATGGATCTCGTACAAGAGGAAGAAGTTATGGACGTAGCTAGTATGAAAGAAGAGATGTACAAATTAAAATAACACATGTCAGAGATGTACCAGGCATGGTCTAGGGGTTAACCCTTGACTTCCTACCCGGCCAACCCAGCATACATTCCTCCTCCGAACCTAAATCCTGAACCTCCCACTATGAACGCGTCCTCCACATATCCAACTTACCCGCATTACTATGCTACAACGTCACAAGCACCTCCACCTTTGTCTAAACAAGCTCCACCACCACCACCTCAGGTCGCTCCAGTATACGTGGCACCGCTACCAGCTGCTTTACACAAATCTTCCAGCGAACCTGTGTTCCATTTCTAGGACACCCATTATTATCAACCAGAACCCACTTTCAGGCAACACGATTCTTACACACCGCTTATAGACATGACAGAGAAGGAAAAACATGTCAGAAATCTTGAACAGGAAGAGATGGCCCGTCTGATGAAAAGTCTTGAGTAGTCATTTCGTAACATGCAAGGGCTGGGAGGCCAAGTGAGTGTTGCGTATAAAGATCTATGCTTGTTTTTGGAGGTACAGCTACAAGCCGGGTTTAAGTTTCCCAAGTTTGATATGTATGACGGTCATGGAGATCCAGTAGCCCATTTGAGGGGTTACTGTAGTAAAATGCACGGAGCAGGAGGAAGGGATTAGTTACTCATGGCTTACTTCAGCCAAATCTTAAGTGGCTCGGCGTTGGAATGGTATACTCGATAGGATTATACCAGATGGTTCATCTGGGATGACTTAGCTCAATCATTTGCAAACAATTTCCAATATAATCTAGAAATTATCCCTGACAGGTTGTCGTTGACTAAGATGGAGAAGAAACCCGGAAAAAGCTTTCGGGAATACGGATTCAGGTGGAGGGAGCAGGTTGCACGTGTAGACCCGCCAATGAAAGAAGGAGAAATGGTGGATTGCTTCTTACAGGCTTTGGAGCCAACATACTATGGCCACTTAGTGTCTGCAATTGGAAAAAACCTTTAACGAGGTAGTAAAGATGGGAAACTGTGTAGAAGAAGGACTAAAGACAAATAAGATCATGAGCTACTCAGAATCAATGCCACAAACCAAGCAATACAGACTTGAACTGGAGGGTCAATTGGCAAGAAGAAGATGGAAGAAGTTGCGGTCATTGAAGGAAGATCATGGTCCCGAGACCCCAACCCATATCATCATCAACCTCGCCCATACCAACCATATCCACCAGCACCATATAATCCACCTCCACCATATTATCCTCCAACCAGTCCACATTTTTATATCCAACATGCTCAACCTTACCCACCGCCTCCACATCCATGGTATACCCCAGCTCCACAAAATGTCTACCACGCATAAAATGCCTATCCGCCTTCCAAAACATACAGAAATCCAAATCAACCTAACTTCCATCCAGATCCAGAAGTAAAAGGTGATAGGACCCAAAGGAAGAGAACATTCACTCCTTTAGGGGAATCATATACCTGTCTTTTTCACCGTTTGAGAGAACTAGGGATGTTGAGCCCTATTGAACAAAAAATTCCCAACCCTCCACCCAGAAATATAAACCAATCAGTTCGTTGTGAGTATTGTTTCGAGGCATCGTGACATGATACAGAGAAGTGTTGGCATTTAAAGTCCGCAATACAGGAACTTATTGATACCAGGAGAATTGAGGTGCAAGCTACAGAAGCTCCCAAGACACAGAATCCTTTGCCAGCACATCACGAGACACATATGATAGGGTTGGAGCAGGGAAAGAGCTATAGAAAACCTTCTCAGTCAATGATGATGATTAAAGCAAACAATAAGGTAGAAGGGGAAGTGGAAAAAGAGAAAGTGTCAATTGAGTTACCAACAAAGAAGCGATCAGTGATTGAGCCCGTGAAATAGTACCGGGAGTGAAGCCTTTGCTGACCGTGAAGAGAGCTTATGTAGAGCCGGTGGTAATCAAATCAGTGGTACAGATGCCAGTTGTGAATACCCGGGCCATACCATGGAACTATGATAAGGTTACAGTGATGTATAAAGGGAAGGAAGTTAAAGGAGAAATTAATAAAACTCATGGTTTAGCTCGCTCCGGGCGATGCTTTGCCCCGGAAGAACTGAGAAAGACAAAAGTGGTAAAGGAAAACCCAGCTCATATGAAGAAGGCAGTTACTGAAGAGGAAGCAGACGAATTCTTGAAAAATATGAAGGCTCAAGACTATTCTATAGTGGAGCAATTGAGAAAGACGCCCGCGTAAATTTCGTTGTTATCATTGGTAATTCATTTTGATGAACATAGAAAGGCGTTGATGAAAATTTTAAATGAAGCCCATGTGCCCGAGAAGATTTCAGTATGTCATCTGGAGAAAATCATGAACAAGATCTTTGAGACAAATAAGATAACATTTTCAGATAGTGAGTTGTCATTGGAAGGAACGAAGCATAATAAAGCACTATACCTCACGGTTAAATGTGAAGAATCTGTAGTAACTCGTGTTTTGGTGGACAACGGATCAAGTGCCAATATCTGTCCACTGTCAACCTTGGGGAATTTGAAGGTCAATCATGAAAGAATTCATCGAAACAGTGTATGCGTAAGGGGTTTTAATGGAGGAGGAAAGAACACTGTAGGGGATACTATATTGGAGATTACTATCGGACCGGTGGATTTCACTATGGAGTTTCAGGTGCCGGATGTCGCTGTATCATACAACCTTTTGTTGGGACGTCTGTGGATCCAAGCAGTGAAAGCTGTAACATCCTCTTTGCATCAAATGGTAAAATTTGAGTAGGACCAGTAAGAGATAATAGTGCACGGGAAAGATGATGTTTGCAATGCTATTACACCATTTGAGGAAGCTGAAGGAGATAAAGGTCTGTGGGTGTATCAAGTCATGGACACCGTGTTGGTGAACAAAATATCTATGAGGGAAAACATGCCAATACCCACGATGGCCCCTGCAGCAGTGATGGTCGCTAAGGAGATGATAAAGAATGGATTTTCTCCAGAAAAGGGCGTAGTAGTGACTTTGCAAAGTATAACATAGCTGATCCACCTTCCGGGCAGTACTGACACTTTTGGTTTGCGTTTTGAGCCAACCATTGCCGATATCCAAAGAGCTAAGAAATTGAAGAAGAAAGGGTGGTCCCTCCCAAAACCTATCCCAAAACTATCTAACTCCTTTGTCAGGCCTGGTACACAAAGACGTCTGCCGACTATTATGCCAAACTGTGCTGAGATAAAACCAGATGAAGAACTTCTAGCAAGATTTGAAAGGCTATTTGAAGATGTGAATGAGTTAGAGATGGGTGAAGGAACAAGCAAAATGGATGTTCAATTCGTGGGACCCTACACTATGATAAATAACTGGGAAGCTAATCCTCTTCCGATCATGAGGGAGTTGTGGTAGTTAGCTTTTAATATTTCATTCCCCAAAAGTTGTCTTGTTTTTAAATTGTAATCCCACATCCCATCAAATCAGATGTATCCTACTCTTGTTACCTTTTAAAATACAATGAAATTCAATTTCTTTTCTTCCTCCATTTTTGCCTTATTTTATTTTTTTTCTTTTATACAGTTCAATATTTGCTGATTCCAATGATATGTCATGCATGAAGGATTCCCGATCCAGTCTTAATAATCGAATAGTTATACAGGAAATTAAAAGTGAACAAGAAGTGGAATATGAGGATGAGGAAGTACTGGAAGTAATTAGTAAGGATTTGATTCATTATGAGGAAAAGCC
The DNA here is from genome assembly GCA_032618575.1 of Nicotiana noctiflora. Lineage (NCBI taxonomy): Eukaryota > Viridiplantae > Streptophyta > Magnoliopsida > Solanales > Solanaceae > Nicotiana > Nicotiana noctiflora. The sequence goes on from JASVEL010005717.1 coordinate 31,466, forward strand.
CAAATCGAACTTAAATGCGATGGAGTCTATTAATCTGGGAAGTGAGGAGAATGTCCGAGAAACAAAGATTAGTGTATATTTGGAGGCTTACCTTAGAGAAAATTTAATCAAGTTGTTACATGAGTACAAGGACATATTTGCTTGGTCCTATGAAGACATGCCTGGGCTCAGTACTGATTTGGTGGTACATAAATTGCCCATTTATCCAGAATACCGGCCGGTAAAACAGAATTCAAGGACATTTAAAACGGACATCAGTGTGAAAATAAAAGAAGAAGTTAACAAGCAATTCGAGGTGAAGGTCACGGGTCACTAAATATCCCACCTGGTTAGCTAATGTTGTGCCAGTTCCGAAAAAGGATGGAAAAACCAGGGTGTGCGTTGATTATCGAGACCTCAATAAAGCTAGGCCAAAAGATGATTTTCCATTGCCAAATATCCATATATTGATCGACAATTGCGCCAATCATGAAATTGGTTCTTTTGTGGATTGTTATACGGGTTATTACCATATTCTGATGGACGAAAAAGATGCAGAAAAGACGGCCTTTATTACGCCTTGGGGAACATATTGCTACAGGGTGATGCCATTCGGGTTAAAGAAGGTCGGGGCTATATATATGAGGGCAAAGACCCCTATGTTTCATGATATGATACACCGAGAGATTGAAGTATATGTAGACGATGTTATTATCAAGTCCAAAAAGCAATGTGACCACGTCAAGGACTTAAGAAAGTTTTTCCAGAGGATCCGAAGATATAATCTCAAGCTCAATCCAGCAAAGTGTGCTTTCGGGGTGCCGTCAGGAAAGTTATTGGGATTCATAGTAAGTCAGCGTGGTATTGAATTAGATCCGTCAAAGATAAGCAATCCAGAATTTTCCTCCGCCAAGGAACAAGAAAGAAGTGATGAGTTTATTGGGCAGGTTGAATTATATCAGCAGATTTATTGCTCAATTAACGTCGACTTGTGAACCCATTTTCAAATTGTTGAAGAAAGATGCTGTAGTGAATTGGACTGATGAATGTCAAGAAGCATTTGACAAAATTAAGGAATATTTGGCTAATCCTCCTGTATTGGTTCCTCGAGAACCGGGAAGACCTTTGATCATTTACCTGACTGTATTGGATAATTCTTTTGGCTTCGTACTGGGGCAGCATGACAAAACAGGGAATAAAGAGCAAGCAATATATTATCTCAGTAAAAAGTTTACATCTTACGAGGTAAAATACACTCAGTTGGAGAGAACATGTTGTGCTTTAACATGGGTTGCACAGAAATTGAAACATTACTTGTCAGCTATACTACTTATTTGATATCTCGGTTGGACCCATTGAAGTATATATTCCAAAAGCCTATGCCTACAGGAAGACTTGCTAAATGGCAAATTCTACTTACAGAGTTTGACATCATTTATGTAACTCGTACGACAATGAAGGCACAAGCAGTTGTGGACCATTTGGCAGAAAATCCGGTCGATGATAAGTATGAACCATTAAAGACATATTTTCCTGATGAGGAGACAATGAATATTGAAGAAGTAGAGCAAGATGATAAGCCAGGCTGGATAATGTACTTTGATGGGGCCGTCAATTGTAAGGGAGTCGGAATTGGAGCAGTGCTCATTTCAGAAATGGGTCAACATTATCCTGTTACCGCTCAGCTTCGATTTTTTTGTACTAATAACATGGCCGAGTATGAAACATGCATATTGGGATTGAGAATAGCAATAGACATGGGTGTTAAATAGATTTTGGTCATGGGTGACTCGGATCTCTTGATACATCAGATTCAAGGAGAATGGGAGACAAGGGATTTGAAGCTGATACCTTATCGATAGTGCCTGCATGAATTGTCTCAGAGATTTCAATCTATAGAATTCAAACACATCCCAAGAATGCACAATGAAGTAGCGGATGCTCTAACCACATTATCGTCCATGTTGCACCATCCAGATAAAGCTTACATGGATCCATTACAGATACAAGTTCGTGATCAAAATGCTTATTGTTTCGCTGTGGAAGAAGAACTTGATGGCGAACCGTGGTATTATGATATCAAAGAATATTTGAGGACAGGAGTGTACCCAGAACAAGCCACAGGGGACCAGAAAAGGGCTATAATTAAGGCGATTAGCAAAAGGATTTTTCCTCTGTAGAGGAGTTGTATACAATAAAACACCGGATTTGGGTCTATTGAGATGCATAGATGCACAACAAGCTGACACAATTATGGCTGAAGTACATGCAAGAGCTTGCGGACCTCATATGAGCGGATATATTTTTGGCTAAGAAGATACTGAGAGCAGGATATTATTATCTTACCGTGGAACATGATTGCATTAGGTATGTGCGGAAGTGCCATCAATGTTAGATACACGGAGATTTGATTCACTCTCCACCCTATGAGTTGCATACAATGTCAGCACCATGACCATTCCTCGCCCGGGGCATGGATGTCATCGAACCAATAGAGCCCGCAACATCTAATTGGCACAGATTTATCTTGGTAGCAATTATTTATTTCACTATATGGGTGGAAGCAAATACATTTAAAGCAGTGACAAAGAAGGCGGTAGTGGATTTCGTTCACAAATATCATTTGTCGCTTTGGAATTCCTAAGGTGATTATCACAGACAATGGAGCAAATTTGAACAGTCACCTCATGGCAGAAGCATGTCAAAAGTTCAAAATCATGCACCGTAACTCTACACCTTATATGCCTAAAGCGAATGAAGCAGTGGAGGCTGCGAATAAGAATATTAAGAAGATTCTCAGAAAGATGGTGGAAGATTCAAGACAATGGCATGAAAAACTACCATTTGCTCTCATGGGTTATCGTACAACTGTAACGGAACATAGGCAGTCATACCTGCAGAGATTGAAATACCTTCTCTTCGGATTATAGCTGAGGCTGAAATTGATGATGATGAATGGGTAAATTCTCGGCTAGAACAATTGAGCTTGATTGATGAGAAAAGGTTAGCGGCAGTTTTCCACGGACAGTTATATCAGAGGATGATGGCCAGAGCATATAACAAGAAAGTACGTCCGCGGAAACTCTAAGTGGGACAGTTGGTGATAAGACGTATTTTGCCTCACTGGGCCGAAGCAAAAGGAAACTTTGCACCTAATTGGCAAGGGCCATTCATGGTGTCACGGGTATTGTCCAACGAAGCTTTATATCTGACAGATGTTGAAGGAAAATGTGTAGAAACTGCTATCAACTCAGATGCAGTCAAGAGATATTATGTATGATTCCTTTTCATATGTACAATTGTATTTGTCATAATTTTGAAATTGAAATGATGAATGCATTTTATTCTCTATCCAAATACTTTATCCATTGATACCCTTGTTGAGCCTTATTGCAATATTCTTTTTATATCCATCTCTCGGAATCAATTATGGACAAGAAAATGAAAAATAAATATCAAAGGAAAAGGTGAATGAGGAAAAAACGATGAAAAACAAAAATGATGAAAAAAAGAGGAAAAAAAGAAAAAAAATATAAAAGAAAGAAAAGAATGCATACAAAAGAAGAAAATCGGGAAAAGTCAAAATGCAACAATGAAGTGATCTTATGATCTGAACTACGTTCTGACTTGATCCCGAAAGGGTACGTAGGCAGACTTAATGAGGTTCAGTCATGATGTAAATAAAATCCAAGATTCCCCAAATATCAGAACTGGGGAAGAAGTTATGTTTATGATTCCGAGAGCTGTACATATTTTTGAACCCTCGTATAAGTTTTGAGCCTTAATACCCTTCTTTTTGAACCCATCCAAAATCCATATTACAGTCCAAAGAAAGACCTTCTGATTAATTTCAAGAAAATGATGATACAATAAGAATAAGGAGAAACATGGCATAGACAATACCCGGAAGTTTGAAAACAAAATAAAGAAAAAAGATGAGAGAGTCTTATTGGTGAAAACCTTAACGGGCACCATAAGGCGAATATGAGGTGAGAGAAGAATAAATGAGAGAGTCTTATTGGTGAAAACCTTAACGTGCACCATAAGGCGAATGTGAGGTGAGAGAAGAATAAATGAGTGAGTCTTATTGGTGAAAACCTTAACGGGCACCATAAGGCGAACGTGAGATGAGAAGAATAAATGAGAGAGTCTTATTGGTAAAAAGCTTAACAGGCACCATAAGGCGAAAGTGAGGAATACTTTGATGAAAGAAGAAAACAGCAAAAAATAAAAAAAAGGTTTGGGTTGAAGGAAAAGATAAAGTTAAGACAGCAATGATTCGATTTGACAGACTAGGTCGGAATTTAAATACATGGCATGGTCAGAAGAATCAGCCTTCATACCCAGATAAGTTATGTCTTTATTCCAAAATACCCTTACCCCTTCAAATTCATTTCTTCATTTTATTGACCAAAACCAGTTGCTCGTTGAAAGATAACTACAAACTTTTCATGTTAAGAGGCGTATTAACACCGGGTCAAAGAGAAAATAAAAAGAAAGAGGATGGCAATCAAGGCCAAGGGAAAATGAAAAGAAAAGAAATAAAAAAGGGAAAAAGCAAAAAAGAGGATTACGAAGAAAAATTGAATAAAAATTGGCAATGGAATACAAAGCAAGATGAAACAAGAAGAGGAAGACGATGGAAGCAGGGACAACAAGATTGCCAGTTGCTAACCATCATTTTATAACTGATAAGCTTGTTCACTGATTTAGACAGGGACAAAAGACTCAAATTCTCACTAATCACTTTAAAGTGAATGTGACCAATGTTGGAAGAAAACACCAAAAAAGAAAAAGAGCCATAAAAGAGGAAATCCGCAGAGGAGGACTCACTCAAGTTAGCAAGAAACCTACCCAAAACATCAAGGGAAGTATTATTTTTTCAAAACTCACACCCCACTTATCAAACTGAGGGAATATTTTTCTTCATTTTCATTTCATGCATCAGGCGCCCACCTGGATAATGAGGGAATATTTTTCTACATTTTTCATTTCATGCATCAGGCGCCCACCTGGATAATGAGGGAATATTTTTCTGCATTTTCATTTCATGCTTCAGGCGCCCACCTGTATAACGAGGGAATATTTTTCTACATTTTCATTTCATGCATCAGGCGCCCACCTGGATAATGAGGGAATATTTTTCTGCATTTTTCATTTCATGCATCAGGCGCCCACCTGGATAATGAGGGAATATTTTTCTGCATTTTCATTTCATGCATCAGGCGCCCACCTGGATAATGAGGGAATATTTTTCTGCATTTTCATTTCATGCATCAAGTGCCCACCTGTATAATGAGGGAATATTTTTCTGCATTTTCATTTCATGCATCCAGGCGCCCACCTGGATAATGAGGGAATATTTTTCATGCATTTTTTATTTCTGTTCAGGCGCCCACCTGTATAACGAGGGAATACTTTTCAGCTTTTTTAATTTCTGTTCAGGCGCCCACCTGTATAACAAGGGAATACTTTCTGCATTTTAATTTTTGTTTAGGCGCCCACCTGTATAACGAGGGAATACTTTTCTGCATTTTAATTTCTGTTCAGGCGCCCACCTGTATAAACAGGGAATACTTTCTGCATTTTTAATTGTTTTTCTAACATGAGTAACACCATAACACATGGAAAACCCCACACTGGGGCAGAGGAAAAGTTTTCTTTGTTTTTGTTTTTGTTTTTGTTTTTGTTTTAAATAGGTATCAACCTGGAAGCAAGAAACACGTTTGGAAGTCACACGAAGGAATGTAAGCAGTATATCAGAAACAAGAAATAATCAAAAAATCCACAAAAAAGAACGATGCAAATAAAAAGCAAAATGTGATATGGAAAAGCAAGGCAATACTAGAAGACAATTCATAGATAGGATTTATTGTAATTCATAAGATCATAGATTAGAATAGCTTCTTTATTTTCATTTTTATCCTGATGTAACAAGGAGTTAGTCAGTGATTATAGCAACAATAACAGCAACAGCAAGTCTTGGTAGTTTCAAACTACCAGACCTTCCCGAACTACATTGACCTGATTCCTGTTTAGCCCAAGATATGTAGGCAACCTCTGAGGCAGAGTACGGTCAAAAGGTTTTCAAAATGCTTCTTACGGAATATGCCAGTGGGCAAAAATCTCTCATTACTGCTGTGACGACCCGACTCGTCGTCACGAGAATTACCACCCCGTTATGTTGTAAATGCTTGTTTTATGATTTTATATCAGTGTTAGAGTCTATCGGGTGAGTTAGGAGCGAATTGGATTGAAAATGAGGCATATAGCCTTTTTGAAGGAAACTTGAATAAGGAAAGTCAACCCGGAGTTGACTATTTGGTTAGAGGGCTCGGAATCAAGTTCTGATGATTTGGTTAGTTCCGGGAGGTGATTTGTGACTTAGGGGAGCGATCGGAATTGAATTTGGAGGCCGGTGTAGAAATAGGCTTGAATTGGCTAAGGTTGAATTTTGGCGAAATCCGAACGGTAGGTGAGATTTTGATCCGGGAGTCGGAATGGAGTTCCGACAGTTGCAGTAGCTCCGTTAGGTGATTTTGGATATGCCTGCAAAATTTCAGGTCATTCGGACGTTGTTTGGTCGGGTTTTTGATTGATTGTGTAATTCGGAATGTTTGAAGGAATTTAGGCTTGAATCCGTGTGTAATTGGTGATTTTAATGTTTAGGATGGTGTTGTTATGATTTGAACAAGTTCGTATGGTGTTTTGGGGTATGTTGGTGGTTTTTGTTGGGGTCCCGGGGGCCTCGGGGTGTTTTTGAATGGTTAAACGGGAGAAAAATGTGAAAAATTGCAGACTTGTGTTCTGGTTCTGTGGTTTTCGCTCCTGCGGAAATGGGGGCGCAGGAGCGAGTCCGCAGGAGCGGACAAGAAGGCGTAGAAGCGGGATAGACCGCTGAAGCGGAGCCTGGTCCGCAGGAGCGGCTTCGCTGAAGCGAGTGGGCGATCGCAGAAACGGTCCTGAGGCGCGATGGGGAGGTCCGCAGAAGCGGGTGATTGATCGTGGAGGCGAGTCCACTGAAGCGGACTCTTGGTCGCAGAAGCGGATCATTCCGCAGAAGCGGACTAACTTCCGCAGAAGCAGATGCGCAGGGTCGGTCCCTTGATCGCTGGTGCGGAAATGGCGAAAAGGGCCTGGGTTCGCAGAAGCGACCAAAAGGTCGCAGAAGCGGTTCCGCAGGGGCGGAATTTTATCCGCAGAAGCGAAAATCGCTATGAGTTAAGTGTACCAGAAGTTAGAAAAATTTCAGAAACATTTCACACATTTGGGTCTCGGTTTTAGAGGCGATTTGGGCGATTTTGAAGAGAAATTCAAGGGAAATCATCAGGTAATCAACTATGGACTTAAACTATGATTAGTATTGATAATATTATGCATTTATATCATGAAAATGGAGGAATTTGGGGTAATTTATGGAGGATTTAGCCCTAGGCTTGAACTTTAGAAAATCAAGGTTTTGAATGGGCAAATGGAGTCCGAATTTGGTAAAATTGATATGCTTAGACTCGTATTGAGATGAGGGTTCCGAATATGTGACTTTCGTGATTTTTCGATAAGCGTACCGAAAGTCGGGTTTCGACAACTTTGGGAATTTTGATGTAAATTGAGTTGTATTGATTGGGTGTCGTCCCATTGGCCTAATTTGTTGTGTTTCTACTATATTTGATCGGATTCTACGCGTGCGGAGCTTGATTCTCGTGGCAAGGGCATTGCGGAGTAGTCGTCGCGCCGTATTGAGGTGGGTAATAGATGTGGGTGATGACCGGCGGGTTCGAAACCCCGGTATACCACTTTGTGACGCTGTATAGCGGCGAGACACGCACACTCTCGAGAGTGCGGGGTCGATCATGAACTGGAGACTATATATTAGTCCGACCTGTTGATACTATATTATTGGCTATTCTCGAGCCGTTGAACCCCTTCTTGGGCGGTTGAGTATACTTGTGGGCCGTGAGCCGGTTATTGGATCCCGCGAGGATCGTTATCATTGTCTTATCATATAGACATGCTAGTTTACTACTAGTCCGCGACTATTTCTGTTATTATGCTAATTCCAATCTCTGGAACTTGATATTATTGTTTTCCAACGGAAAAATGATAAAAGAGTTTTCAAAAACTACTTTTGAGCCTGCGAGGTCGTATCCGCATATTAGCCGACTAGTAGTGGATCGGTGCACGCGCCGCAGACGAGATATATGTTGGACCGGACCGCACGCCGCAATAAATCTCTATGAGATGTGCTTGGGCTGTAGGAGCCCCTCGGAGTCCGAACCCCCACAGTGAGCACGGGTACCCAAAATTGGAGTCGGGCTACGCGCCGTAGCGGTCATATCATGCATTGCATTGCATTTAGCTACATCCGCTAGATGTTATGCTATTTATTGGTAATTGTTGGTACAGGTACAGTGAATATTGATTCCGTGACAGGGTAGCTGATTATAGCTTTACATAGTGCTTTATCGCGAAATTCTTATCTGCGCTGTCTTACCCTTGTTTATTACCACTGAGTCTGGCGGTACTCATTTTACTCCCTGCACCTTGTGTGCAGATCCAGGTACCTCTCAGCAGTGATCCAGTAGCTGTGCGAGGCGACATCTGTGGGATATACGAGGTAGCTGCAAAGTCCGCAGGACCCGATATTCCTTCCTACTGTCTTTTGATTTTGTATTGACATTTCTTTCCACACTTGGTATTTTTGTAAACCTTTATACACTTACGTTCAGTAGAGGCTCATGACTCTTGACCCTTTGTCTATGGGAGTTGATGTATTATGGGACTTGGTTCCCCGTTTTCGTTATATGTATCGCTGTTACTTCGTGAATTAAAATGCCTAAATGGGCTAAAGTGAGCTTCTAGCTCCGTGATTGATATTGATTGGTCAGGCTGGCTTAGCAATGTGCTGGGCGCCATCACGACCGGATTTGGGGTCGTGACAAGTTGGTATCAGAGCCTAGGTTTACTAGGCCTCATGAGTCTTGAGCCGGTTAGTAGAGTCTTGTGGATCGGTACGGGGACGCCCGTACTTATCCTCGGGAGGCTGCGAACCTTTAGGAAAACTTCACTTTTCTTGAACTCTATCGTGCGATCTTGTTGTTCTGAGAACTGAACTTCTATATTCTATTCTCTCGCAGATGGCGAGAACGCGAGCATCGGGACGAGGTGGACGACCTCCATTGCCACCTGTTAGAGGCCGTGGGCGCGGTCGTGCTAGAGGTAGAGGTAGGGCGGGTGAGCAGTGCCAGCTGACCCGCCTATTGTACTAGATCAGGAGCAGGCCCCGGTGGTTGATGCTCCGGCGGTCCCATTCGGGGCCGGACTATATCTATTGCTATTCCCGGTCTTCGGGAGACTCTTGCTCAAATATTATCGGCGTGTTCCGGTTTGGCTCACGTAGTTTCGGCTACCGCTACCGTAGCGACATCTCGGTCGCGGGGTGGTCGGCGGACCCCTGCAGCTCGCACACCTGACCCGGTTGTTCAGGGACTTCAGACACCAGAGGCGGTCCCTGCTCAGGTGGTTGCACCGGTTATTCCTCCAGCTGCACCAGCTCCAGCTCCAGAGCATATGGTTCAGGTTATGCCCGATGACGAGCAACGTCGTCTTGAGAGATTTGGCAGACTTCAGCCACCCCATTTTAGTGGCGCCGAGGGCGAGGATGCCCAGGGTTTCTTGGATAAGTGTCAGAAGATGCTGCGTACGGCTGGTATTCTTGAGTCCAGCGGAGTTTCATTTACTACATTTCAGTTCACTATTCCCGCATTTGATTGGTGGGAGGAGTTTGAGAGACGTAGGCCTGCAAGAGCAGCACCTCTCACATGGCAGCAGTTCTCTACTCTCTTTCTAGAGAAATATGTACCTCAGTCTCGTCGCGAGGAGCTACGTCGCCAATTCGAGTGGTTGATTCAGGGCGACATGTCTGTGACCCAGTATGAGCTTAGATTCACTCGGTTGGCTAGGCATGCCACATGGATGATCCCCACTGATAGGGAGAGGATCAGGAGGTTCATTGATGGCCTCAACTACTCTATCCGTATTCTTATGACCGGCGAGCGAGTTCTGTCATCATCGTTTGAGCAGGTAGCTGATATGGCACGCTCCATTGAGGCGGATCGTCGCCGAGAGAGAGAGGAGCGGGAGGCCAAGAGGCCTCGTGGTTCTGGTAGTTTCAGTGGTGCTCCATCTAGAGGGCATTCCCAGCAGAGCAGAGGTCGCTCATCTAGACCTCTCATTCAGGCCGCCCTGAACAGAGCAGAGGTTCTTATGGTCGTGGTCGACAGGGGTTTCAGCAGGGTCAGTCATCACTTAGTGCCCTCCCAGTCCAGAGTGCAACACCTACTTCTCCAGCACCAGGTGCATGTTATGAGTGTGGTGAGTTTGGCCACATGAGGAGACAGTGCCCTCGACTACGTAGGGGCAGGACTCAGCAGAGGGATCAGCCCTCATCTTCAGCACCATCTCAGTTTAGTAGAGGGAGAGGTCAGCCTTCTCGTGGTCGCCCTAGGGGCGAGGAGAGATCTGGTGGAGGCCAGGCACGGTTCTATGCACTTCCTGACAGGCGTGATGCAGTTGCCTCCGATGTAGTGATTACAGGTATCATTTCTATCTGTCACAGAGATGCCTCTGTTCAATTTGATCCAGGGTCCACATATTCTTACGTGTCCTATTATTTTGCACATCATTTGGGTGCGACTCGTAGTAGTCTTGATTTACCTGTTCATGTATCCACCCCCGTGGGTGATACGATCGTTGTGGATCATGTCTATAGATCCTGTGTTATATCTATTGGGGGTCTGGAGACCCAGGCAGATTTGTTATTGTTGGGGATGGTGGACTTCGATGTTATATTGGGTATGGACTGGTTGTCTCCGTACCATGCTATATTGGACTGTCATGCTAAGACAGTTACGTTGGCCATTCCTGGTATTTCTCGGATTGAGTGGCGGGGTTCGACCGATTTCGTCCCTAGCCGTGTTATTTCGTTCCTAAAAGCTCGGAAGATGGTTGAAAAAGGGTGTTTATCGTACTTAGCTTTTGTGAGAGATGTGGGAGCTGAGTCTCCTAGCATTGATTCTGTACCTGTTGTGAGGGATTTCCCAGATGTATTCCCTTCAGACCTGCCGGGCATGCCGCCGGATAGGGATATTGATTTTGGCATTGACTTGGTGCCGGGCACTCAGCCCATATCCATTCCTCCTTATCGAATGGCACCAGCCGAGTTGAAAGAACTAAAAGAGCAGCTCCAAGAACTTCTGGATAAGGGTTTCATCCGTCCTAGTGTGTCCCAGTGGGGTGCGCCGGTATTATTTGTTAAAAAGAAAGATGGTTCCATGCGAATGTGTATTGATTATAGGCAATTGAACAAAGTGACAGTGAAGAACAAGTACCCTCTACCGCGCATAGATGATTTGTTTGATCGGTTACAGGGTGCGAGGGTGTTTTCTAAGATCGATCTTCGTTCAGGCTATCATCAGCTGAAGATCATGGGCTCGGATATTATGAAGACTGCATTCGGGACCCGATATGGTCATTATGAGTTTCTTGTGATGTCTTTTGGGCTGACCAACGCCCCAGCAACATTTATGCATCTGATGAACAGTGTGTTCAGGCCTTATTTGGATTCATTTGTGATTGTGTTCATTGATGACATTCTAGTCTACTCCCGTACTCAAGAGGAGCATGCTCAGCATTTGAGCATTGTGTTGCCGAGATTGAGGGAGGAGAAGCTATATGCTAAATTCTCCAAGTGCGAGTTTTGGATCGAGTCCGTGGCATTTCTGGGACATGTGGTGTCTCGTGATGGTATTCAGGTTGATCAGAAAAAGATAGAGGCGGTGCAGAGTTGGCCTAGACCGTCCTCAGCTACAGAGATCGGGAGTTTTCTTGGCTTGGCGGGGTATTATCGCCGGTTTGTTTAGGGATTTTCATCCATTGCTTCCTCATTGACTGAATTGACCCAGAAGGGTGCACCATTCGTGTGGTCGGATGAGTGCGAGGAGAGCTTTCAGAAGCTCAAGACAGCTTTGACCACAGCTCCAGTGTTAGTATTGCCATCAGCTTCAGGTTCATATACCGTTTATTGTGATGCCTCGAGAGTGGGGATAGGTTGTGTGTTGATGCGGGAAGGAAAGGTAATTGCTTATGCTTCTCGGCAGTTGAAGCCGCATGAGAAGAACTATCCTGTTCATGACTTGGAGCTAGCCGCCATTGTTCATGCATTGAAGATTTGGAGGCACTATTTGTACGGCGTGTCTTGTGAGGTGTATACCGACCATCGTAGTCTCCAGCACTTGTTCAAACAGAAAGACCTTAATTTGAGACAGCGGAGATGGCTAGAGTTGTTGAAGGATTATGACATTACTATATTATATCATCCGGGGAAGGCCAATGTGGTGGCCGATGCTTTGAGCCGGAAGGCGGTCAGTATGGGGAGCTTGGCATATATTCCAGCTGAGGAGAGGCCATTTGCTTATGATGTTCAGGTGCTAGCCAATCGGCTAGTGAGGTTAGATATTTCGGAGCCCAGCAGGGTACTGGCTTGTGTTGTATCTCGGTCATCTCTATATGATCGTATTCGTGAGCGCCAGTATGATGATCCACATTTGGCTGTCCTTAGGGACAGAGTTCAGCATGATAATGCTAGAGACGTCACCATTGATAGTGACGGTGTATTGAGGATGCAGGGCCGGATATGTGTGCCCAATGTTGATGGCCTTCGTGAGTTGATTCCGGAAGAGGCCCATAGCTCGCGGTATTCTATCCATCCAGGAGCCGCGAAGATGTATCAGGATTTGAAACAGCACTATTGGTGGAGAAAGATGAAAATGGACATTGTCAGACATGTAGCACGGTGCCTCAACTGTCAGCAGGTTAAGTACGAGCACCGGAGGCCCGGTGGTGTATTTCAGCGCATTGCTATTCCTGAGTGGAAATGGGAGAGGGTCACTATGGACTTTGTTACTGGACTCCCTCGGATGGCGAGGAAGTTTGATTCTGTATGGGTGATTGTGGATAGACTGACCAAGTCAGCTCACTTCATTCCAGTTAGTACTACCTACTCATCGGAGCGGTTGGCAGCGATCTTTATTCGAGAGATTGTTCGGTTGCATGGAGTTCCGGTGTCTATCATATCCGACAGGGGTACTCAGTTCACTTCTCAGTTTTGGAGAGCATTTCAGCGAGAGATGGGTACACGGGTTGAGTTGAGTACAACATTTCACCCCCAGACAGACGGACAGTCTGAGCGCACTATTCGGATCTTGGAGGATATGTTGCGAGCTTGTGTGATTGACTTTGGTGGTTCGTGGGATGAGTTCCTATCACTTGCTGAGTTTGCCTACAACAACAGTTATCAGTCAAGTATTCAGATGGCCCCGTATGAGGTATTGTATGGCAGGCGGTGTAGATCCCCCGTGGGATAGTTTGAGCCTGGTGAGGATAGATTGATAGGGACTGAGTTAGTCGAGGATGCTCTAGATAGAGCAAAGAGTATCCAGGAGAGGCTTCGTACAGCACAGTCTCGTCAGAAGAGTTATGCGGACCGTAGAGCTCGAGAGTTGTCTTTCATGGTTGGTGACAAAGTATTGTTGAAGATTTCACCTATGAAGGGTGTCATGAGGTTTGGGAAGAAAGAAAAGTTGAGTCCCAGGTACATTGGTCCTTTTGAGATACTTAGGAGAGTTGGAGAGGTGGCATATGAGTTGGCCTTGCCGCCCAGCTTATCCAGCGTTCATCCAATATTCCATGTGTCTATCCTCCGGAAGTACATTAGAGATCCGTCTCATGTATTGGGTTTCAGCACCATTCAGCTTGATGGTGATCTATCCTATGATGTGGCGCCTATTGCCATTTTGGGACGGCAGGTGAGAAAATTGAGGTCTAAGGAGATTGCATCAGTTAAGGTTCAGTGGAGAGGTCGACCCATGGAGGAGGCCACTTGGGAGATCGAGCGGGAGATGCGGAGCAGATATCCTCACTTGTTTGAGACTTCAGGTATGTTTCTTGACCCGCTCAAGGACGAGCGTTTGCTTAAGAGGGGGAGAATGTGACGACCCGACTCGTCGTCACGAGAATTACCACCCCGTTATGTTGTAAATGCATGTTTTATGATTTTATATCAGTGTTAGAGTCTATCGGGTGAGTTAGGAGCGAATTGGATTGAAAATGAGGCATATAGCCTTTTTGAAGGAAACATGAATAAGGAAAGTCAACCTGAAGTTGACTATTTGGTTAGAGGGCTCGAAATCAAGTTCGATGATTCGGTTAGTTCCGGGAGGTGATTTGTGACTTAGGGGAGCGATCGGAATTGAATTTGGAGGCCCGGTGTAGAAATAGGCTTGAATTGGCTAAGGTTGAATTTTGGCGAAATCCGAACGGTAGATGAGATTTTGATCCGGGAGTCGAAATGGAATTCCGACAGTTGCAGTAGCTCCGTTAGGTGATTTTGGATGTGCCTGCAAAATTTCAGGTCATTCGGACGTTGTTTGGTCGGGTTTTTGATTGATTGTGTAATTCGGAATGTTTGAAGGAATTTAGGCTTGAATCCGTGTGTAATTGGTGATTTTAATGTTTAGGATGGTGTTGTTATGATTTGAACAAGTTCGTATCGTGTTTTGGGGTATGTTGGTGGTTTTTGTTGGGGTCTCGGGGGCCTCGGGGTGTTTTCGGATGGTTAAACGGGAGAAAAATGTGGAAAATTGCAGACTTGTGTTCTGGTTCTGTGGTTTTCGCTCCTGCGGAAATGGGGGCGCAGGAGCGGACAAGAAGGCGCAGAAGCGGGATAGACCGCTGAAGCGGAGCCTGGTCCGCAGGAGCGGCTTCGCTGAAGCGAGTGGGCGATCGCAGAAGCGGTCCTGAGGCGCGATGGGGAGGTCCGCAGAAGCGGGTGATTGATCGCGGAGGCGAGTCCGCCGAAGCGGACTCTTGGTCGCAGAAGCGGATCATTCCGCAGAAGCGGACTAATTTACGCAGAAGCGGATGCGCAGGGGCGGTCCCTTGATCGCTGGTGCGGAAATGGCCAAAAGGGCCTGGGTTCGCAGAAGCGACCAAAAGGTCGCAGAAGCGGTTCCGCAGGGGCGGAGTTTTATCCGCAGAAGCGAAAATCGCTGTGAGTTAAGTGTATCAGAAGTTAGAAAAATTTCAGAAACATTTCACACATTTGGGTCTCGGCTTTAGAGGCGATTTGGGCGATTTTGAAGAGAAATTCAAGGAAATCATCAGGTAATCAACTATGGACTTAAACTATGATTAGTATTGATAATATTATGCATTTATATCATGAAAATGGAGGAATTTGGGTTAATTTATGGAGGATTTAGCCCTAGGCTTGAACTTTAGAAAATCAAGGTTTTGAATGGGCAAATGGAGTCCGAATTTGGTAAAATTGATATGCTTAGACTCGTATTGAGATGAGGGTTCTGAATATGTGACTTTCGTGATTTTTCGATAAGCGTACCGAAAGTCGGGTTTCGACAACTTTGGGAATTTTGATGTAAATTGAGTTGTATTGATTGGGTGTCGTCCCATTGGCCTAATTTGTTGTGTTTCTACTATATTTGATCAGATTCTACGCGTGCGGAGCTTGATTCTCATGGCAAGGGCATTGCGGAGTAGTCGTCGCGCCGTATTGAGGTGAGTAATAGATGTGGGTGATGACCAGCGGGTTCGAAACCCCGGTATACCACTTTGTGACGTTGTATAGCGGCGAGACACGCACACTCTTGAGAGTGCGGGGTCGATCATGAACTGGAGACTATATATTAGTCCGACCTGTTGATACTGTATTATTGGCTATTCTCGAGCCGTTGAACCTCCTTCTTGGGCGGTTGAGTATACTTGTGGGCCGTGAGCCAATTATTGGATCCCGCGAGGATCGTTATCATTGTCTTATCATATAGACATGCTAGTTTACTACTAGTCCGCGGCTATTTCTGTTATTATGCTAATTCCAATCTCTGGAACTTGATATTACTGTTTTCCAACTGAAAAATGATAAAAGAGTTTTCAAAAACTACTTTTGAGCCTGCGAGGCCGTATCTGCATATTAGCTGACTAGTAGTGGATCGGGCTGCGCGCTGCAACGAGATATATGTTGGATCGGACTGCACGCCGCAGTAAATCTCTATGAGATGTGCTTGGGCTGTAGGAGCCCCTCCGGAGTCTGAACCCCCACGGTGAGCACGGGTACCCAAAATTGGAGTCGGGCTACGCGCCGTAGCGGTCATATCATGCATTGCATTGCATTTAGCTACATCTGCTAGCTGTTATGCTATTTATTGGTATTTGTTGGTACAGGTACAGTGAAGATTGATTCTATGACAGGGTAGCTGATTATAGCTTTACATAGTGCTTTATTGCGGATTTCTTATCTGCGCTGTCTTACCCTTGTTTATTACCACCGAGTCTGGCAGTACTCATTTTACTCCCTGCACCTTGTGTGCAGATCCAGGTACCTCTCAGCAGTGATCCAGTAGCTGTGCGAGGCGACATCTGTGGGATATACGAGGTAGCTGCAGAGTCCGCAGGACCCGATATTCCTTCCTATTGTCTTTTGATTTTGTATTGACATTTCTTTCCGCACTTGGTATTTTTGTAAACCTTTATACACTTACGTTCAGTAGAGGCTCATGACTCTTGACCCTTGGCCTATGGGAGTTGATATATTATGGGACTTGGTTCCCCGTTTTCGTTATATGTATCGCTGTTATTTCGTGAATTAAAATGCCTAAATGGGCTAAAGTGAGCTTCTAGCTCCGTGATTAATATTGATTGGTCAGGCTGGCTTAGCAATGTGCTGGGCGCCATCACGACCGGATTTGGGGTCGTGACAACTGCTCACTTATCTTTGTACTGAAACTCTTCGTGTTTCCGAGCAAAGAGGGGCGGCTGCGAGCATGTGATTTTTGCCATAAGCAAACCAATTCCAATATAAATATAAAAATAAGATTTTGATGTGCAATTGTGTGTTTTAATAAGTTTGAAATTAAAACTAAAAATTAATCAATTAGAAAATGTCACAAAAATAAGAAAAGTTAGAAAAATCAATAATACAAAATACCGGAAAAACAAAAGATAATGGCAAAAATATCATAAAATACCAAAAAATCAGAAAAATCAGAAAATAAAAGAAATATAACAATTGGAAATAAATATAAAAAGAGAAAATGAAATATAAAAGAAAAATACCTAGAAAATAATTAAAATACAAGAAAAAAATATAAAAATACAATAAATTGGGTTGAAGTACAAAAGATACAGGCCCAAACGTGTAACAGCCCAAGAGACCGGCTGTCTGCCTAAGCTCTAACCAAACGATGACGTGTAGGGCATTTTAATCCTCACCGTTGATGAAAATAATCCAACGGATCGCATAAGGCGTCTTAACTGAAAATCAAACGATGCCGCATAAGGAATTAATTTTGGCCGTCCAAGGAAATGATCAGACGGATGGTTTCAAGTCTATTTAAAGATCAAACGACGTAGCATTATGAACTAATCCTGGCCGTCCATGTTTGAACATCTAACGGACGCAAGGCCATCTCTTACTAAATGGAACGATGCCGTTTCAAGGGAATAGATCCTGGCCATTAATCTCAGTTGATCAAAAGGCCAGGATCACACGAGACTAAGGGGGTATATAAAGGGCAGTCTTTCGTTCATTACATATGCATATACACTCATATACACAGACCTGAAACCCTAGCCGCCTTCTTCATCATCTTCATCCTCTCGTCTCTCATGGAGACTGGCCGGACAGGCCTAAAACCATGGCCGTCTCTGGCTCAAACCACCGTCAAACCTTTCACCCCTAACTCCCACACACCACAACCACCATGAAAACCCAGAAAACCAAAAAGCCCCTTCTCTCTTGAAAGTTCGGTCACAGGAACCCTAGCTGTAAACCTCTAACTTATGAACCAATCTCCCCGTTTTACACCATAAGACCACCTCAAAGAGGCCTTTCACCTCATCTAGGTGGCTGGTCTCGAATCAGGCCGAAACCAATCGAATAAAGTAAAAAAGCTCGCCGGAACCCTACTCCGGCGAGCACTCAAAACAAATCCCACCCCCAAAACCTCTCAAATAACACCCAGACCACCCCTTACCCACAAAAAATCCAAAAAAGAAGCTCCATCGGGAAAAGCTAACATTCAGAAGACTTTAAGTCTTCAAGAGCTTCTGAGATCTGGAAATAACGAAAGAAAGAGAAAGAAGAAATAAAGAAGAAGGAAAGAAAGAATGGAAAGAAAGAAAAAAAAAGGAAAAGAAACACTGAAAAGCTAAGTTCTTCCTACCCTTTATCTTCTTTGTCTGTTTATCTTCTGTAAATGGTCTTGATGATTCTTATTAGACTGTGTTAATTGCATGCTTAAGATCTATTCTATTTCTTTACCTATGCCTAGTCTGTTTTAACATTTTTAGGGTTTAAAATGATTATTACGCATGAATCATGGTTAAAATAGGCTTCTTTATATGATTTGTTCATCATGCCTTGTCTGAAATTATGCTTTGATTAATTGGGATTCAACCATTATCAAAACGTTTCTCTGAGTTCTGATTTTACAATTAAGGCTATGTGTGCAATACGACATGAACTGGCTATATTTGTAATCTGATTCAGCTGTTAGACCATTTTGAATCCTCTAATGTTTTTATGATTTGGTTATAGCTGTGAAGATTTAGGGTTAGTTTCTGAAAGCTAAAGTAGACATGGCTATTCTTGAAATGATTAAGTATGTTTGTTAAATTGGCTATTCTTGAAATGATTAAGTCTGGCTATTGGTGAAATGATTAAAACTGTTTGTTAAAGTGGCTATTCCTAAAATGATATGAATTGGTTATATTGTTAAGTAGTTACTTTTGCAAACCTATTTCTGATTAGTTGTTAAGTGTTAATAAGGGGTTACATTTTAAATAAGCTTAGGTCTGTTAAAAATGGTTAAAATTAAAAGGGGTTTGGGGTTTAAATCTGGCTAAGTCTTAAATAGTTATAAGACATTGGCTATTAGTTAAATAGGTACTAAACCTATTCTGCCCAGACCTTAGTAGATCGGGTAAATAAAGAACAACAATAGGGGTATAATAGGAACAATAAATGGCATTATTGATGATTTAATAGAGCCTATAGGGATATAAAAGACTTTACTACCTAGTATTCTTGTAATTAATACAAAATAAAGGATAGAATAGGCATAATAAAAAGGCAGAATTGAAATTACACTTAGCAAGTGAGGGCAGCTTAGTAAAACACCCACAATAGAACATAGAAGAACTACCTAGAACCTTCCAGCAAGGGCTGGAAGGCATTTCGACACCTAATTCATGGGATTAAACTGTAAATCATTGAAAAACAAAGGGGGGGGGGGGGATTAGAAATAAGTTATTTAAATTTCCCCCTCAAATTTCACCCCAAATCAGTCTATAAATATGCTTCTATTAAGCCTGAAAAAGGGGTTGGTCCAGATTTTGAAAGTAAGAAAAAAGGGTTCTAGATTCTGCAATTAAAAAGGGTTACAACTTGGGGTTAGAGTTCGAATATCTCAAAAGGTTCTAAGGCAATCTGGAGTTCTATTAGAGTCCATTGTTCTACAACTTTGCTGGATTTTATTTGAGCTCTTCGATCTTACATTGTTGATTTGCTGAACTGCTGAATTTTGGAATTCTATTTGCTTCTCTACTTGCTGATTTGTTTGCTACTCTATTGCTGCTATCTCTGCTGACTATTCTTCATCCCAACCTAGACCCATAAGATTATTTTGGTGAATCAAGTACACTCTTTTTTCTGGTGATGTAATTACAAATTGGTTGAAGAAATGAGAATCTCACGAGATAATTGGACTATTCTGCTGTTGTTTTTCTTCTTAGCTTTATAATTATCATGCCTTAGATTTCCTGTAATTCATTAGGATGTTTGTAATAATTAACACTTGTATGGAGTCGAAACAAAATAAGTAGATAGTGTAGTAGTAGTAGTATATAAGTAAATACAGTTATCATTAGTCTTAGGTTGAAATCAGGTTAACATATGAATCTAATTCGCCTAGTGATACTAGTATAACATATGAAATGGTAATCAACTAATTTCGCTAATTAGAACATGATAATTAGTCTATAAAAGGAAATGAATAGATGAGTTAAAGCTGTTTTGTCATTCAAACTCGTTTAACAATAACTTACAATAATATAAGTTAAAATCCTGTAATTAATAATAGTTCGAACATGTTCTGTTAGTATTGTCATCAATGTTTAAGTAATTGAAATAGAAGTATTATTACTCAAGTCATGTTAATGTTTAATTAGTGATTAAAGTCCACAATTAGTATTGATAAACATGTATTCCAGTACTTTATGAAATGAAAATGACCTTTGTTGATCTATTCTGTTGTCTAATGAATGTCTATTTAATTGTTATGAAATTTAAATTCTACTCTATATTTTTTCCGTCTGTTCTGGGCCTAGACGAGAACACAGGCCCAGATTCAATTAAACTAGCTTCTGGATTTCTAAATAATGGTATATGTATATACTGTGTTTTAGAAGCCCAGTTACGTGTAATAGACTGTTAATACAGTCTACAAGTCCAGGCCTGGAAATGGATAGTTGGCCTGGACCTACTAACATCAAATTCTGAAAAAATACCAAAAAACTATAACATAATTAGGAGAAAAAAACAAAAATAGTGAATATAGTACTTGATAGGTTTGGACTTATAAAATAACGGGATGAGCCTCGTATATAAAATGAAAAACACACGGGGTCCCCATATGAATTTTAATAAGAATGTTAGACTCGGGAAGACCGTTTAGCGAATTTCATTGTCTTTCCTAAAGATATTAAGACGTAGACGTTATATGCACGATTAAAATATACATTCCTAAATACGAGTGCACATTTATGTGACTCAAATCTCAAATCCCGGCGTAGCCGAGACGTATTAAAGTCACATACGTATTGGTTGCGGTGTGACTCGAAATGCATTTTCGTAACGTCGTAAGTCATTAAAACATCAAAATAGAACATTCACATTTTGTAAAAAGCATATAAAGAAATCAAATAAGACAAGAACAACAGTTGAGCGACCGTGCTAAAACCACGGAACTCGGGAGTGCCTAGCACCTTCTCCCGGGTTAACAGAATTCCTTATCCGGATTTCTAGTTTCGCGGACTGTTAAAACAGAGTCAATTTCCTCGGATTCAGGATTAAACCGGTGACTTGGGACACCATTATCTTCCCAAGTGGCGACTCTGAAATCTAAATAAATCCCGTTCTGATTGTCCTTAAAGTGGAAAAACTCCTTCCTTGTTGTTATCATTATATCCTATCCCGGGGTATATTAGTAATTAACGGGGTATACTTTATTCTTCGGAAAAGGGTAGTAAAAAGGGAGGTGTGACACTACCAACTACCAATTCTAGAAGTCCACCATTGTTGAAGCCACCAACCCATTCTAGAAGCCACCATTGTTGAAGCCTACATCGTTGAATGAAGAATTCAACCACCAACCACCTTCTTTAAGGCTATAATAGAGCCTTATATTTTACACAGAGATTGTGAGCACGTGATTTTTGCCCTATATGAGAATTACTCCCAAAAATTCAAAATAAAATAATCTTTTCGTTGTGTGCTATTTTTAGATTTTTCGTGGCATTTTTGGATAATTGTTTGTATTTGTCTAAGCGTGTTTGTTTGTTTAAATTAAGAAAAATACAAAAATATATTGTATTTGCATTCTTAGGATTTAATTTACAATTAAAAGTAATCAAGTTTATTTGACAAAAAGGAAAAATCACAAAAATATATATATATATATATATATATATATGTATTTTTTGCATTTTTAGCATTTAATGTCCCAATTGTGCGATTTTATTTTAAATTGGTGTGATAATTGTTATTTGAAGTTAATTAGCATTTTTAAAGTTAATTTGGTGTTGTAATTTAATTTAGGGGTTTTGGTTTTAATTTTTTTGGAAATAAATTAAAAAAGAGAAGTCTTGGTCTTATCAACTATTTGTATTAAAAGAAAAAAAGACCAAGCCCAAAATAATTTTACCCCAAACCCAACCCAAAAACACACCCCTTACCCGCCCAAATCAATCTTGACCCGACCCGGTCCGTAAATAACCAAGCCCCCCCTTTTCTTTCTCATTTCATTTTCTAATTTCCCAAACCCTAAAGACCCCTCCTCCTCCAAACGCCCACCTCCATAGCCGCCGCCTCACACACACATACAACACCACCCTCTTCCGCCATAAACGAACCAGCAACAACCAACTCCACCAACCCCTAACGCCAGCAGCCATCATCACAAGACCCAGCCGCCGACCATCACCCATACAACCTTCATCTTTACCGAACGACCCCATCGCTACTTCAGCCACCAGCTCCATTTCGATCACCATCAACCAACGGCGTCGACCATCAAAGCCGCCGGAACATCTTTTTCTTCTTCTCATATAAAATCGTCGCTGCTCCTTCACATGACACCACCAGTAAGCCAACAGCGAGGAACGACCACCCATCTCACTAGTGTCTCTTGCCATTCTCGCCGCCAAACCTCTTACGCCAATGACTAACTCCACGCCGGCAACTGCTCACTCCATTGTCACTCTTCACTGCTCATACACACACAGAGTCAAAAATAGTGGCAAGATTGGTGTTCGTTTGAAAGAAAGCCAGGCTGAATCAATTTTGAGTCTATGTCGTTTGGTTTCGTTTGAGGTTGCCGGAAGTGTCGAGGTTCAGTTCGAGCAAATTTGCAGCATCTGGTTCGTTTCTTTTGCTATTTTATTTCAGTTTTCCTTGCGAGTTCAATCGTCGGAATTTTTATAAAATTGTAATATTTGGAGATTCAAATACATTGGAAATCAATTCAGGTTCATATGTTTTCCCATTTTTCTGTGCTGTTTGAATTTTATGGTGATAAGCATGATTTGTTCTTGTTCTGCTTTTCTTCAGTAATTGTGACGATTACCTTTTTTTTAGTTTTGATTGTAATCTATGTCTGAATTTCAGTAATTTCAATACTTTTGGTTTGATAGATTTTATTCTAGTCTTGATTTGATTCTGTTTATATTTAGTTTCAATTTCGATTGGTTGAGTATTAGTTGGATTTCCTATTAGTTTTTATCTCCTAGTTAGTCTGATTTGGCATCTCAAATCTATTTTGGTATTGTTTGATTTTGTTTGAATGGACTAATACTTCTGTTGGTTTATTTAGTTTAGTTTTACTTGTTCATTCAATTTAGTGCTCATTTGCAATTCAATTAAGTTTAAGGTTTCGATATAGCTGAGTAGTGTAGTTGATTTAACTTTAGTTAGATTTTAACTTAGGTTAGTTTGTTTGGTTGGGTTTGTAGTTTGGAAATTCAGGTTTCGAGCAGTTTGGGGTCTGTTAATAGTGCTAATGTTGCATTACTGATTTTAATAATAACATTAGGATAGTAATTTCAGAAGTTTTAGGGGTATTTTGGGGTTTAACAATTTGGCAAATGGTCTAGCTAAGTGGGCTGTCACTATAGTACTTAATTAACCATTAATTTAATGTGTTAGTGGGTAACAAAGTGTAAAGGGATTGATTAAACAAACTCACCCATAACTTTTGAATTAAATAAAGAAAGATATTGGTTAATGGGGAACAAAATATGTGGTAGTGGAGTTAATGGGCACCATTCAAACAAAAATGTTTTAATTAATGGGTTCTAATGCTCTTATGAGCTGTGAAAGAGGGGTTGGAATTGATATAAGTAGAGGGGAATTTGGACAGAAAAGGGGGGACTTTCATAGACGGAAAACATACACACTGGAGAGACTTGAGAGTTTCTTTAAGACTTGAGAGAGACAATTCTGAAAATCAGGGGATTAAGCATAAGGAAGTCTGAAATTGAGAGAATAGAGAGGAGACTTCTTTTTTTTTCTATCTGGAATCTCGGTTGTTCAAGCTGTTAAGGGAATCGTGGTGGTTTGTCGTGGTATTTGGGTCTCGTTTGGTTTCAAATTCTGTTCGGATTGGCTTCTTTATTTTCTGGTTTATGGTCGAGTTCTAGACTGGTTTTGAATCTAGCTTTCCAAGCTTTCTGGGTTGCTGTTATATTGCTGGATTTCCTGTTTGTTGTTGTTTGAAACTGTGTCGCCGAAACGGTGTCACTGAATCTGATTTGCTGTGTTGTTACTGCCATACTACTGATCTTTTCCGCCTCATTTCCGCTTGTTTAACACTTTCCAGGTACAATTTTAAAAGCTTTCAAGTATTGTGATAATGAAAGGCATATATATAAGTTTTTGAAGAGATGTACCAGATAAATCACGTTATTGATATGTATATTGATATTCGGTCAGTGACTATGGTTTAGATAGCTGATATATAACCTGTAATAGATAATACGTAGTTGTTTTGTTTGGAGTAACAGTATTGTGTTAGCTATGTTGAAGAGAGTGACCATTGTATTGTTCAAGATTTCTGTTCCTAAGTAGTAATGGCTGCTTAAATCTGGAGTAGTAATATCACATACTGATAGCATTAGTTGTAGAGATTTTGAAATTGCTTGTGAAATTGTAGCGGCATGTCTATATAATATCGATACAAGTGTAACAATCATTAGCTGGACTTTGGATTGCCTAAACGGGCCAGTATCTAAAGTAACGGATTACACTTTCCGAATATATACGAACCAAGATTTAAACGCAAAAAATGTGAACTTACAACTAGTTAAAACAGTATAATAAGGCGGAGTATTCTGACTCACAACTTTGAACGTATGAAATTTAAGTTACTCATTCCTATGGGCTTCGGCACGTCGCTAACAGATCTAAACATTATAACTCAGAAAAAGTCTCCTAGTGACAGAATAATCGAAGCAAATAATAAATAATTAGGTCTTTTATTATTAGAGAAAAATTGAATAGAAAACCATAGTTCACTTTAGTTTTGCCTTTTATAAAATGAGATGAGCTTCTCCAAATAAAATGCACAAACTACGGGACCCTCATAAATGTACATTTTAAAATACCTAGACTTCAGGATGAGACCGTTTAGCTAATTTCATGACCCTCCGCGAAAATAGTAATACGTAGTCACTTTAGATTTTTTTTTATCATTTTACTTTTCTTGAATACGGGTGCGCATTTCATGCGACCCGAATCCACATCCAACAACGTTAAATAAGAATGTGTCGAGGATCCGGGTGCATTTCATGTGACGTGATTTGAAAACATGTTCTTAAATAACGTTCATTTTCTTAAGTAGAAATAATTTGACAAAAAGCGGTAATTAATTTTAAAAAATGCACAAATAGGATAATATGTATTAAAATCAAGTACTTTAGCCAAATATGACAATTGAGCGACCGTGCTAGAACCACGGAACTCGGGAATGCCTAACACCTTCTCCCGGGTTAACAGAATTCTTTATCCGGATTTCTGGTTCGCGGACCGTTAAACGGAGTCATTCTTTTCCTCGATTCGGGATTCAACCGGTGACTTGGGACACCATAAATCTCCCAAGTGGCGACTCTGAATTAATTAAATAAATCCCGTTTCGATTGTCTTTTAATTGGAAAAACTCCCTTGCGCCCTCGTGCGGCGCGCCAAAAGGAGGTGTGACAGAGATATCAATCCAAAGAGATTGAAATACAATCCAAGAAGAGATTGTGAGAACAAAAGGAGAGTTTGGTGAGGTTTTTTTTGTAGAGAGAAATTCTTGGTATAAATTCTCTGTAATTTTATTCTTGTGAAATAGAGTTATTTTTCCTCTCAAATAATCTTCATATTGATCAGAGAATTACAACACTAATGTCATGATACAAGAAAAGAATTTGTTTTAACAATAAGGTCAAATAATGAATACAAGATATTTTTAATGATTAATTGTAATTACAGCTTAATACAACGTGAAATGAAACTCTGGGCAATGTGTTATGATTTTAGAAAAGAAAAAAAACTTGCCCTAAAAGAAAGAATAAGGAAATAACAACTTTGGTACTGTTTTCCTAAACAAAAATTACCTAAAATTCTTCTTCTAATCTAGTTAGGAAAGTATAAATAGCTTAGGACACCTACAAACTTGAACGACAAGTAATCACTTGTATAAATACCTTAGGGCACTTCAGCTTTTGTCAACACACAGCTCTATCAATTCTTTGTTTGAACTCTTCAATGGCTTCCCTAATTAACGGTAGCCGCTGCTGCTTGTTGCTTTCAATATTACTCTTTTTCTGTCTTATTGCTGTTTCGTCTTTCTCTTTGGCGAAAGAAGCTGTTGGTCCCTTTAATTCCATATACACTTTCGGAGATTCTTCATCATCAGTTGCTGATCATGTTGCTGCAACCCTCAGTTTGCCTTCTCCCCAACCATACACTCAACGAGGCACAGAATTCTTCGAGTCTGGCCTGAGTTTTGCGACGCCCGGAGCGACTTTCATGAAGCCCTTTTTCTTCCTCAAGAATGGCATCCCAGCGCCTCCACAGTCACATGACCTATCTCAGATTTCTACCTTCATGAGGTTCTTCTATGAAGACTGCTTCTCTTTTCATGACTGCGGCAGAAATAACAAGGTTCTTCCGAAGGCGCTCATCTTTATGGATCAACCCGGCATCAATGATTACAAGCATGCCTTCTTACATGGAAAATCTATTTCTGAGGCGTCCCTTCTCGTCCCTGAAGTGGTGGAGACTATCAAGAATTCAATAGAAAGACTCATCAACGAAGCTGGAGCCAAAACTCTCATGGTTTCTGGAATTCTACCCATAGGCTGCTTTCCTGGTTTTAGGACTCTGTTTCCAGATGGCGATTCAATTGGCAAAAATAGATGCCATAAGGGATTCAATATGTTTTCGGAGCTTCACAATGATCATCTATGGCAAGCAATTCTGGAGCTGCGTTTAAAATACCCTGATGTTCACATCATATATGCAGATTACTACAAAGCATTCATGGCTGTTCTTAAAAATCACGCGTTCCTGGGATTCAAGACGAAGACTTTGATGAAGGCATGTTGTGGAAGTGACAACGGTCCATTCAATTTTGATGCACAGAAGCAGTGTGGAGAGGAAGGGGTAGCTGTATGTTCTGAAAGGGCTTCATATTTATATTGGGATGGATTTCGATTGACACCCGAGGCTTTGGAGAACCTGATGGATATGTTGTTCAGCACAAAAGGATTTGTATTCCCAGAATTGACTGTTGGCGAAGAAACAGCAGCAACAGTAACAAGGCGTCATTCCAGGATTCTTGCACGAGTTGGAGACATATCTTCTGTTATTAAGCATTTACTCATCGTCTAAGATAGTTTTCTTCAATTCAATAACATCCGATTTTTTTGTAATTTGTTTGATTCAAAGAGCATATTCATATTGCTTCATATGTACAGGGGAATGCCCTTTTAGCTTCTGTAACAATTAACGATTCTTTTGATTCGCACCAAATAAAAGTATCCTGATTTAGTTCAAATGTTTTTATAAAGATTACTTATGTGTTTGTTACCTAGTTTATCTTGTTTTGACTTTCAACCTTTATTTCTAAGCCTGGAAGTAACATAAAAAGGTTTTACATAGTTGTATGACCCATTTGCAGAATCACTACCTGTTGAAAGAGTAAATATTGCTTAGTGTTCAACATCTGAAGGATACTGAACCTATGGATTTCTCATAAAGTTTTTGTGGGAAATCCTTTGAAGGACTTCAATGGAATTCTTTTCTTGAAATGCTATATCCAGATACATGTTTCAGTCATATTTTTCTATTATATGTTGACTCCCTACTGTTGATCATCTTGTTAGTAGTA
This sequence comes from Nicotiana noctiflora, assembly GCA_032618575.1. Lineage (NCBI taxonomy): Eukaryota > Viridiplantae > Streptophyta > Magnoliopsida > Solanales > Solanaceae > Nicotiana > Nicotiana noctiflora. The sequence goes on from JASVEL010005717.1 coordinate 59,224, forward strand.
CTAGCTTGTAATATAGTATCATTGAGAAAGTTTTTATGTCTATCAAAATGTCATGGAGTTTCTAAGTTGTCGATTAGTTCAACCGTTTTAATGGATTTTTGAGCTTAGAATACATAGCTTTGGGAATATGGAAGCTTAAAGAGCAACTCCATGATCAAGAATATCAGACTTTTCTTGGTGACCTGATGGGCGGTTCATGATGAGATTGAAGCTTCCAAATGGAGTAAAAACGAGTGCACAGACTCGATACTTGGCAAGTGTGATAAGGAAATATGGGAAGGAAGGATGTGCTGATATTACGACAAGGCAAAATTGGCAGATTCGTGGAGTTGTACTGCCTGATGTGCCCGAGATACTAAAGGGACCAGCAGAAATTGGGTTGACCAGTAGGAAATCCTCTTGCTGGAATTGATCCAGAAGAAATAGTAGACATTAGGCCTTACACTAATTTGCTCTCCCAATTTATCACTGGAAATTCACGAGGAAATCCCGCAGTTTCTAACTTGTAAGTCTCTTGCATACAGTATTCCTATTCATATGTTTTCCTATGCGTTGATAGTGCTATAGTCATTAACTTGTGAATGTGGTATTGTATTTAACTTATATACACTGGCATGGTAAACTTTCGTACATATTTTAGCATGTTGTAGGAGGTAACGAGCCTTATATTCTAGGTTATTAATCTCACTTATTATAAGACAGATACCAATAATATTTTTCAGGTGAATTATATTGTTCATTTACATTATCAGCATCTAGAAGTTAAACTCTTAACATTTACCTATTGACATAAGACACGTCTGTTGCGTTCAGTTTTTCCATACTTGATTACCTGTAAATCAGTCAATGTGGTGTATAACCTAGTATAACCCTCCCTCCCCTGCACACACACTGAGAATCAAAATGAGAGTTTCTCCTTTCATAGCTTTTCCCTGATTTTCAAAAGAGGGAGGAACTCTGTGATGTAGTTATGTTTGTACCAATCTTCATGATAACAATTGTGAAGAATGGAATCATTCATTTGATAGTGAAAGAGAATTTGACTTATGAACCTGTTATTGAGGGAAAAGTTAACAAAAGCGATGAAATATTTTGATGTTATTTTAGGCCAAGGAAGTGAAATCCGTGTGTAGTAGGCTCTCATGATCTTTATGATCATCCCCATATCTATGATCTCGCGTACATGCCTGCCACGGAAGACGGACGATTTGGATTCATTGGTTTGTGGGTGGGTTTCTTCAGCGCAAAAAGATGTGATGAGGCAATTCCTCTTGATGCATTGGTTCCAGCCAGTGATGTTGCTCCTGTCTCCAAAGCAATACTGGAAACTTTTAGAGATCTTGGATTCAACTAGGTTTCCTCGCTGTCATATTATGACTATTTGACTAAATAGAAAGGGCCTTAATACATTTTCTGAGTTGCTAGTGTTTTATAGCAAGTCATACTTCATGTAGTGTTGGAGACTTATAGATACATTCTCCTCTATGTAAATATCTGCTATCAAAGTTTTAGTTAGTTGGTCTAACTAATGCAGGGTGTAGAAGGATTCAGGGCAGAGGTCACAGCAACAATACATTATAATTCCACAGCAACAATAATACAATATGGACGAGCTGGCTCGTTTAGCTGATGAGTATGGTTCAGGAGAGATCTCAACATTGAGAACTCAAAGATTGAGGCACTGCTCAAAGAGTGTTCTGAGTACATTTTCACCTGATCCACCTATTCTCATGAAAGGTTTAGTGGCTTGTACTGGTAACCAGTTTTGTGGACAAGCTATAATCGAGACTAAAGCTCGTTTCCTGAAGATAACTTAAGAGGTTCAACGGCAAGTTTCTTTGACAAAACCAGTTAGGATGCACTGGACAGGCTGCCCGAATACGTGTGCACAAGTTCAAGTTGCAGACATTGGATTCATGTGATGCTTGACTAGAGATAAGAACGGGAAGACTATGGGAGGCGCCGATGTTTACTTAGGAGGAAGAATAGGGAGTGATTCACATTTGGGAGAAGTATATAAGAAGGTTGTTCCTTGTGATGATTTGTTACCACTTGTTGTGCACTTACTAGTTAACAACTTTGGTGCAGTTCCACTAGAAAGAGAAGAAACAGAAGATTAACAAAATTCAGAATAGTTTGTGATTTTGCTGTGTTCATAACATGTAATGTATGATAAATCAATGCAAACATTTCTACCTACGTGAGAATTATTACATGCTACATATATTCTTTGGAAGAAAAATGCGTTCGTACTCCTCAATTATTAGTTTTGGCCATGTATGTGTTTGAGCCGCCCTGCTAAGCATGATATACTTCTTTCAGTTTTCGTCTTAATGTAACGACCCGACCGGTCGTTTTGAGCTCCGGCGCGTCATTCAGCAGATTGAGGCCATGAACAACTTTATCTCAGGTATATTGACTTGTGTGTATGGTCAGAACTAAAAATTCAGGAAGTTTGGAGTCAAATCTAAATGAAAATTCTCATTTTGAAAGCTTAAAGTTGAAATGAACTAGGATTGGAATTTTGATTAAATGACCTCGGAATTGGGATCTGAAAGTTCCAGCATGCTCGTATGATGATTTTAAACTTGGGCGTATGTCCGGATTTGGTTTTTGATAACCAGTGAGCATTTCGGCGTATATGGTGGAAGTTAGTATTTTAGAAGAATTTCATAAATTTGGATTGGAAGGCATTTTAGAGTTATACATGTCCGTTTGGGATTCCGAGTCTGGGAATAGATCCGTATGGTGATTTTGGAGTTGGGAACACGATCGAAAGTGAATTCGGATGTCCGGAGGTCATTTTGAAGTCATTTGGCTAAATATAGGAATTTGAAGGTTTATGAGAAAATTCGACCGGAAGTGAAAATTTTGATATCGGGGTCGGAATGCGATTCCGAAAGTTGGTGCAAGTCCTTAATGTCGAATGTGAGTTGTGTGCAAACTTTGAGTCAATTCGGATCGATTTTAGTAGGAAATGGGACAATTAATCTCTTTAAGGAAAGTTTAAGTTAAAAGTCAACCCAACGTGGAATTATGAGTTAGAGGGCTCAGAACTGAATTCCGATGATTCGGTTAGTTTCTGGGGATGATTTAAGACTTAGGAGCGCAATCGGAAGTAATTTTGGAGGTCCGGTGAAGAAGTAAGCCTATTTTGACGAAGTTGGAATTTTGGCGGAATCCGATCGATAGGTGTTATTTTGATCCGGGAGTCGGAATGGAATTCCGACAGTTGCAGTAGCTTTGTTAGGTGATTTTGTATATTTCTGCAAATTATTAGGTCATTCGGACATCGTTTGGCCGGGTTCTTGATCGAATGTGAATTTTGAAAGTTTATGTTTAAGTTTGGATCGAATTCAAGGATTTTTGTGATTTTTGATGTTTAAGGTACCGTTTTTATGATCCGAGCAAGTTTGAATGAAGTATTAGGTTGAGTTTGTATTTTTGGTTGAGGTCCCGAGGGCCTCGGGGTGATTTCGGATACCTAACGGGCATTTTTGGTTTTGGAAAAAGCTGCTGAAATGCAGCAGATTTTCAGCGCTAGTAGGCTACTTTGGGAGCTGAACAAGAAAGTTGTAGACCTTCGTATCTACTATAAGGAATCACAAAACGTACAAAACACTAAAGTTGTAGACCTTCGTGTCTAGTTTCCAGAAAGCTAAAGAACTCGTAATTTGGACATCTGTACTACAAGTTATGATCGACGGAAAATGACTGGTGGAGCAATAGGATGTAGAACTTGTATAGCGCAGGTGCAAGGTACAACTCGACGAAGCACGGACATATTCTTTATTACACGAAATTGGTTTATTTCTTTCATTTATTTCATTTCGTTTGCATGATTTTGGAGAGCTTCAAGAGGGGATTTCACCGGGTAAATATTGGAGGTAAGTTCTATGGTCTAAATACGCGATTTTATCTTAGAATCTTCAATTATTTCACTGTAAATGGGAGGATTAATGGGGGATTTTTGCCGTAAGCCTGGGTTCTGGTAAATCATCGATGTGAATGGGTAAACAGAATCCGATTTTGATAAACTTTATATGTATGGACTCGTGTTGAGATAAGGATTCCGAAAATATAACTTTTGTAATTTTTCGAGAAGCGTACCAAAAGTCGAATTTTGACAACTTTGTGGGTTTTGGTGTAAATCGAGTTATTTTGATTGGGTTATGTCTAATTAGCCTATATTGATGTATTCTTATCGATTTTGAGCAGATTTGGCATCTGAAGAGATTGATTTGCGAGGCAAGCGCAAAGCGAGCTAGGACTTCTACCGGTTCGAGGTGAGTGGTGCTAGTAAATAATGTACTGAGGGTTTGAAACCACGTACTTGCACTATACAGTGCTATGCTGAGATGATACACGCGTCATGTGACGAGCGTGGTGGCATCGTGATGGGGGGTTTGGACTTGGTCCTTCCCGATTGATAGTCTTACTGAGTATTATGAGTGAGATTGAGATTATAACTGTGTAGTTGGGCTAGTAACCATGTTTGGGGCCTTGTGCCGATCTGTAGAGCTAGGTGGCCCTTATATCCTGCGAGATGCAAACATTTAGCGATAATTATAGCTGTATAGCACATCATGAGCCAGTACTAGATGTGTACTTTGAGAGAGGCTACCTAGGGTGGGATTCCCAGTTCTAGCTGAGTGGGCCTGAGAGGCCAAGTCTATATTGACTGAGATAGGGCAGGGGACCCACTATGAGATATTATATATATCTATATAAATTGGATTAGGCTGCACGCCGCAGCACTATATGTATCGGATTGGACTACACGCCGCAGTAATATTGGATCAGACTGCACGCTGCAGTAATATATATGTGAATCAGATTGCACGCCGCAGTAATATACATGTGGACCGGACTGCACACCGCAGTACTATTGCACTTGGGCTGTAGGAGCCCCTTCGGAGTCTGCACACATTTCCAGTGGGCGCTGTTATATATTGATAGATCGGGTTGCACGCCGCAGCAATATATCTATATAATATGTATATATAATGGATCGGACTGCACGCCGTAGTGATATAGGTGTGGGTCAGACTGCACGTCGCAGTATCATAGCGCTTGGGCCGAGGGAGCCCCTCCGAAGTCTATATACACCCCAGTGAGCGTCGTCGACGTTAAATGGAGCGGGCTGCATGCCGCAGCGTCATATATATTAGAGCAAGCTGCACACCGCAGCGTTATATATATTGGAGCGGGCTGCACGCCGCAACATTATACATATATATACCAAAATTTGTATTGGAGCGGTCTGCATGCCGCAACATTATAGACATATATATACATACATACACATATATATATATATATATATATATATATATATATATATATATATATATATATATATATATATATTGGATCGGACTGCACGCCGCAACAGTGTGAGGGAGGACTAGGTCAGTGTGGGACTGTTGTGAGACGAATGTGGTCTCGAATTGGGATTACTCGCTGTAGAGATGACTTACCTGTGAGGTTACCCTTAGAACTGTTTAGTGATAGTACATATGTTCTTATTTTTAGTTTTTATTTATTATTATTACTCACCGAGTTGAAATATACTCACCCCACTCCCCTGCACTTTTTGTGCAGATCCACAGGTTCAGGAGGGCGGTTGAGCTATCGCAGTTGCTTCGTTACTACTATTCCGATGAGACTTCGAGGTAGCTGCCGGCGTCCGCTGGACCTGATCTCTTTCTCCTTATCATTTTGTCGTTTCTATTCTGCCTAGACATGATTTGTGTAGAATATTTCATCTGTAAAGGCTCAGACTTGCGATACCACGATTGGTTGGGGCTGTATTTTGTTTGTTTCCATTTTCGCAATTAATATTTTGATATGAAAACAAGTTATTAACGTTAATTGATCAGTATTAATTAATAACCGGCTGGTAAGATGGATAACATGGTCGGGCTTGCCTAGCAATGTGTTGGGCATCATCACGACCGGGGTTTGGGTCGTGACACTTAATGTCCAATAATGGTTGTATCCTTATATTAAAGTTTACCGGCCAGACTTCAGAACAATGGAATTTAATGAATTTTCACAAATATGCATTGTAGCTGACATTATTTCTCAAGTATACTCAGGGGCGGATCTAATAAAGCCCGAGGTGTGGTATGCCACCCGCAAGATTCAGTTAAAAACTTTATGTATACATGCATATATGTAAGAAATCCTATATATATTTAAAGCGTCGGATTGAATCCAACTTGCAATAATTTTTGAACCTTTTGGCTTGCTACATCACATTAAGCTTTATATCATTCTATAAATTCTGTTCTCGTTTTTCTTCTTATGTAATTATTTAGTTCTTATGTAATTATTTATTAACTATCTTACTTTATTTGTTAACTTTTGCCGTTCATTTTGCATCTCTTATTAGGTAAGTATTTGTCTTTTTCTTACAAAGTTAAACTAATATTTTATTTTTTATTTCTTTTGTTTAATCGATTTATATTATCTACCAAACATTAAGTAATCCGAACCGAAGTCCAATGTTGCTCAATCCAACAATATGGTTAGTCTATCTCAATGCATAAATAGAGACACATGGATGTTTAAAGCTATGTGTCATCCGGAAGCTCCAAATCCTGACTCTTCCTCTAAGTATATTACAGACTGGGACTAACTTTATAAAATTAAAATTATCGGTGAAAGAACAATGTTTCTTATAGTAATTAATTACTACTGTAATAACTACCAAATTAGTTTTTGTCAAAGAATATTGTACTAGATCTAAATATGATGTTCCTTCATAAAGCAACTAGAGTTTTCGAAGAAAATATAATCTAGGATTTTCATTTAACTATATATTGTATTGGAAAAAATAAATATTACAAATGAAATTAATTAAGTGGCTGACATGGCAAGACATGTGGATCACTAGAAAAGCAACAGTTGGAGAAGGGCATTAAAAAAAGATGCGAGTCTTAATAGGTATGAGCAAATATGTCTAAGAGACGAGAAGAAACGGTTACTCGAGTCTCTTTAGCGATTTGAAGAGGCACCAGTGGAATGAACCAAGACAAAGGACAGATTTATTGGTCTTCAATTAATGAGCATGAATGATTACAAACGTTACAGAATCTTCACGAAACAGTTATTGTCATTAATGCTCATAATGACTCGAACATCAAAGGTTGTAACGCCCCAGACTATAGACAGAGTCCCACATCGCCGAAACACAAGAGGGATGCTGGGTATGTAAATTTAACAAGCCTTAGACCCTAGTGAAGCATTTTAAACCCGTGAGGGCCTAGGCCTAGAGCGAACAATATCACTAGCGGGCTTGGCTATTACAAAGGGAAAAGACATTGTACTTAGAGATGGCTATACAAGGAAAAGAAATGTAATTTGTATGGACACATTGTGATAATTATAGGAATATAATTATTTACTTTTGTTTTTGACTGATTACTTTGTTATTTTGCTTTCCTTTCTTATCACAAGAATATCAATTTCCTTGATTATCAGTAACCCGAGTACTTCTAAAAACTAGACTTTGACCGAAATTTCTATTTTTTTATTTAAAACAAGTTGGTTCCATTGCCGGAAATATGATAATTCATTCACTTTCAAAATTCTTTTTCCAATCAAAAAATCATGTCGAATGCTAACGACAACAACCAGCAAAATCAGCAACACCACTTGAATCAGTAAAATCAATAAGGGGATGGAACTCCAGTCCCTTCAACACGAAACTCTCCTCAACAATCCCGGGAAAGGTCACCTGACATATCTGTATCACATGCGAATGACCAACATGCGGTTGACCAAACTATTGATGAAGCATTAAAGAAATTAATCGTAGAACAAGTAAATTATGCTCTTCAAGCTTTTGTTAGTGGGTTTCCAACTATCACGAACTCCACCTCTGAATAACACCGCAAGCACAAAAAATCCACACTTGGAACTTGCCAATTCTGGCAGTGAAGGAACTCCCAACGAATCTCGTGATGGAAGGTTAGGTATTTTAATTAATTCTAATTTACAAAGTTTAGTACTAACTTTACAGATACAACTGAAGGAGCAGAACGATCGTATAGAGAAGATACCTGATGTTCCACCTATAATCAAATGAGTGAATACGGATAAATAATTTCAACAGCCTTGGAAGTCAAGTACAACTCCTTTACCTATTCTAAAAAAGTTTAAGATGCCCTATATCCCGAGGTATGATGAGACAATCGCGAGATCATGTAATTACATTTACAACTAGCATGAAAGGCAACGATCTGACTAAGCAAAATATTGAATTAGTGCTGGCAAACTAATTTGGTGAAACACTCACAAATGGAGAACTAACATGGTATTCTCTTTTACCTGAAAACTTTATTGATTCTTTTGCTGAGCTTGCGGATTCATTTATAAAAGCATACTTGGGAGCTCAAAAAGTTGAAAAGACGATGGAAGACATCTGCAAAATAAAACAAGGAGATACAGAGCTACTTAGGAAATTCGTGGATAGATTCTAACGTGAAAGAATGATGTTACCCTGCGTTCTTGACAATTGGGTGGCTATAGCATTTGCAAGTAATTTAAATGAAAAATCTCAAAAGCCATAAGGAGTCTCAAAGAAAGCTTATGAGAATTTCCTGTAGCAACTTGAAATGATGTTTATAACAGGTAGAGCACAAAGTTACGGATAGAAAAAGACAATATCACCCAGTCACGGGAGGAAGAAAGAGTAAGCTCGAGGTGACTAGAAATTCAAAAAGGTCTGATAAGAACATGTACGAACCTTACATTGGACCAACAAGAAGGGATCCACATTCAAAATAGGAGAACCTGAGGTATGATTCTAGATCGAGGGACAGAGATTTGCATTCATCATCTAAGTTTGGAAAGGAGTGCGACACACGAGATGTGCGGGACAACGACAGAAGTTCAAAAGAAAATATTTGTATAGTTTCAATATTAGCACATCTGAGTTGGTAGTTGTGTTAAGAAGCATGGGAGTAAGGTGCGGTGGCTAAAAGAAATGAGATCTAACCCCAACAGAAGAAATCCCGATTTCTGGTGCGAGTTTCATAATGATCACAATCGTAAAACAACGGAGTACATTTTGCTGCAAGGTGAAGTAAAGAACTTACTAAACAAGGCTACTTAACTAAATTATTCAGTGAGAAGGGTAAACAAGCATATATGAAGAATAGACATGAGCCCTCAAAACCTCCATAACCAAAGAGAACAGTTATTTTATAAGAGAAGGAGGGAAGGCCAATGGTGTGACATACACGGCTGCAAAAAAGGTATAAAAATCACAGTCACCGACGGGAAGTGAGTTAGCCAAGTTTTGGAAGAAGATAGTATAACATTTGATGATGCTGATGCAGATGGCGTGTTGATCCCACACAATGATGGATTTGTAATATCTTTACTTGTACATGATACTAATATGAAATGAGTTTTGATTGATCCAGGTAGCTATGTAAATATCATTCTTTTAAGAGTGTTAAACGAGATGCAAGATGATGATAAATTAGTACTCAAAGCATGTACCTTATCTGGATTTTATAATTCAAGCGTTGTCACAAAAAGGGAGATAATACTCACCACATTCACAAAAAGAGTGATCAAGATACGAAATTTCAAGTAATAGATATGGACATGGCATACAATATAATCCTTAGCAGACCTTGGATTCATGAGATGGATGTTGTTCCATCTGCTTTACATCAGGTTATCAAGTTCCCTTCTCAATGGGGAATTAGTCAAATCCGTGGAGATCAACAAGCTTTTAGAAGTATCAATTCAGTGGTAGATTCAAACATACAAAATGGCATTACAGATGAAAAATAGCAATTACAGAATTTGGTTAAGGGTTCAACAACTCAAACCTCAAATAAATATGGATAAACGGGTGTGGACTCAATGCCCGATACTATTAAAGAGCTAGAAGAAAATGAAAACATTAAAATGATAGTCGGGGAACTCAAAGATGTTGTAACGACCCGACCCGTTATTACGGGAGTTATAGCCTTGTTTTCTTCCTTTTATACTTTAATATGCTAATTTACATGTGTTTGGACAGTTAGAAGCAAATCGGATGGAATTTAGATAGAAATGAGGCAATAAACCTCTATATGAGAAGAATAGTTTGGAAAAGTCAACCGAATGTTGACTGATGACTTAGAAAGCTCAGAATGGATTTCTGATGATTCGACTAGTTTCGGGGGATGATTTATGACTTAGGAGAGCAATCAAAATCGAATTCGGAGGTCCGGTGTAGATTTAGGCTTGAATTGGCTAAGGTTGAATTTTGGCGAATTTCGGATGGTAGGTGAGATTTTGATCCGGGACTCGGAATGAAATTCTGAGAGTTGAAGGACCTCTATTAGGTGATTTTGGATATGCGTGCAAAATGTCAGGTCATTCAGAGGTTTTTAGGTCAGGTTTTAAATCAAATGTTAGTTTCGGAAGTTTTAATGAAATCTAGGCTTGAATCCGTGAGTAATTGGTGATTTTGATGTTTATGATGGTATTTTTATGTTGAAAACAAGTTTTAATGAAGTAATATGATGTATTTGTGCTTTTGGTTGATGTCCCCGGGGCCCCGAGATGATTTCGGATGCCTAACGGGCAAGTTTTGAACATATTAATGCAGCAGCAAATTGCAGACAGTTTTTGTTCTATGCAATCGCATAGATAGCTCTGCGATCACATAGAAGGAGCTAAAGGTGGTGGAAATTTACTCTATGAGATCGCGTGAAGGGGTGTGCGATCACATAGATTGATGAAACTGTACAGTGCGATCGCGATCGCAATAAGGGTTGATGCGATTTCGTAGTGTAAGGGAGCAAAGGTATACGATCGGAGTTCTGCGATCGCAGAGAAGAAACTTGTGGCCCTGGGAGATTGCTCTGTGTGATTGCATAGAGGTATTGTGATCGCATAGAAGGGAAAAATGGCCGGAAATTTTACTCTATGCGATCGCATAGGGGGGCATTGCGATCGCATAGAAGGAGGCGTCCGAGCGGAACAGTTTAAGTTAATTTTATACGCGACCCTAATCATATTTTCACTATTTTTACTTTAGCTAGAGAGGGTTTTGGGAGCTTTGAAGAGAGAAATCAACGGGTTATGCTAGAATCAACACCAAAATTCATGAAATTGGGTAGAATTTGTGAAGAATTAGGGCTTAAACTATGAAAACAGGTTTTTTGGTTTTGAAAGGCCATTCGAACTCCTATTATGATAAATTTTATATGCACGGACTCATGGAGAGACGAGGAATCCGTTGGTATGCATTTCGGAATTTTTTGAGAAGTGGGCCTAGGGCTCGGGTTTTACCAACTTCGTATATTATTGCGTTTTTCAAGTAATTTTGATTGGGTTATGTTTCTTTGACCCATATTGATGTGATTGATGTGGTTTAAACTAGATTCGACGCATGAGGCAGCAAATCTGAAGGGAAAAGGTGTCGCGGACTACTCCACAGCCGACTAGAGGTGAGTAGTTAGTGTATATGGTAGCCTGAGGGTTCGAAACCCCGGCTTAGCACATTGTAACGCTATTAGAGCGTGGCTCGCACCCCATGGCAGGTGCAAGATTGATTATGAATGGGGACTGAGACTTGGTCCATCCCGAATATGAATAATATTATATTAGCGGTTGAAACGCACAATGTGTTAGATATATTTGTGGGCCGTAAGCCATGTTTGGGGCCTTGTGCCGACCTGTAGTATCCCTAGGTGATAGATATATATGTGATAGCTTGGTTTGCATAATGATCTCAGTCCTGGTTCAAAATCACTATTATGAAATGCTAAGTCACCCGTTCTTGGAAAATTAAGTAAAGTTAAAGTATTTTTCATTGTTAATGAATTGGAAACTAGAAATAAATAATTTGAACTATGGTGTGACTCATATGCATGTTGTGGACTGAGGATTGATCGGGCTGCACACCACAACAGATGATATGAATATTGCGCTTGGGCTAAAGGAGCCCTTCCGGAGTTTGTACACACCCCCAGTGAGCGCCGTCGAAGTTAAATGGATCGGGCTACGCGCCTTAGCGGTCATGTGCATTGCATTGCATTCTTATTTGTAAATTATCTTTGATAGTTTTGAATTACTGTTATAGTTAGTTCGTGGTAGGTATCAGACTGTAGTTTAGCTTTATTTGTGGTATTTTGTGGATTTCCTACTTTCAACTATTATTATACACTTTTTAATCACTGAGTACTTAGTACTCACCCCTACTACCTGCACCTTTGTGTGCAAATTCAGGTACACAAGAGGGTTATACGAGCACTCCAGCCTATATTAGAGTTATTCGAGTTGTTGAGGTAGCTGCCAGCATTAGCAGAACCTAGCTTCTCTCTTCATTCAGTTATTACTTTATGTTTCAGACTTGAGTACTTCATTCAGTATTTCTATTACTATTCAGTTTTATTTAGAGGCTCTAGACTTGTGACCCCAGATCTTTTGGGAGTGTCTTTCGATTTTGCACTTCTCAGTAATTATTCATACTATTATTATTGGAGTATTTAGTGACTCATACATTCTTCTTGAAGTTTGTTCTTTTGGGACTGGTCTTTAACTGTGGAAACAGTTGTTGGTTTGGCTTGCCTAGCTTTAGTGTTGGGCGACATCACGACCAGGTTTGGGTCGTGACAAGTTGGTATCAGGGCCTAGGTTACTAGGACTTGCGAGTCATGAGCCAGTTTAGTAGGGTCTCGTGTATCGGTACGTAGACGTCCGTATCGATCCTCGGGAGGCTATAGAACTTTAGAAAACACTTCACTTTCTTGGATTCGTATCGTGCGGTTTGTGTTATCATGAAACTAAATTTTTCCGTATTTTATTCTCTCGCCGATGGCGAGAACACGTGCTAGCGAACGTGGCGGACGACCACCAGTGGCACCCAGAGGCCGTGGTAGTGACAGGGGCAGGGCAGCAGTGACATCACTTGCTGACCGACCAGCTGACCAGACTCAGGGTCAGATCCCAACGCCAGTGGATCAGGTCCCAGCTGCAGGCATCCCAACAGCTCAGGTTCAGGCACCAGCAATGTCTATTGAGATACCGGGTCTTCAGGAGACGTTAGCACAGATCTTATCAATGTGTACTAGCTTAGCTCAGGTGGTTACAGCCTCTACTGCAGTGGCTTCTTCACAGGCAGGGGGAGGAAATGGGACCCTCGTGGCTCGCACACCCGAGCCGGTAGTTTAGGGTTTAGAGGCCCCTGGGGTAGCTCCTACTCAGCCAGCTGCACTTGTTGCACTAGCTGGCTGCACCAGTTCATGTGGTCCCAACTATGCCTGATGATGAGAAGTGTCGGTTGGAGAGGTTCGGGAGACTACTGCCTCCGGCGTTCAACGGTGTTGAGGGCGAGGATGCCCAGGTTTTTCTGGATAAGTGCCAGCGTATGCTTCGTACTGCGTGTATTCTGGAGTCTACCGGTGTTGCTTTCACTACTTTCTAGTTCACAAGACCAGCATTTCATTGGTGGGAGGATTTTGAGAGGCGTAGGCCTATTGGGGCAGCGCCCCTCACTTGGCAGTAGTTCTCTACGGTATTTCTAGAGAAGTATGTGCTCTAGTCTCAGAGGGAGGAGCTACATCGTCAGTTCGAGTGGTTGAAGCAGGGTGATATGTCAGTGACTCAGTATGAGTTGAGGTTTACATAGCTATCTCGGCATGCCATGTGGGTAATTCCGACAGATCGTGAGAGGATCAGGAGATCTGTGGATGGCCTCAACTATCCTATCTGCATATTGATGACTAGAGAGAGGGCTTCCACATTTAATTTTGAGGAGGTGGTTGATACGGCTCTTCAGATAAAGACAGACCACCGTCGAGAGTGTGAGGAGAGGGAGGCTAAGAGGCCTCGGGGTACAGGTAGTTACAGTGGTGCTCTGTCTAGGTTCCAGTCTCAGCACAACAGAGGTCATTCCTCTAGATCTCCTCAGTCAGGCCGTGTAGAGTCTAGTGGAGCTTCGTCAGACCATGGTCGTCAGGGTCATCAAGGCCAGTAGGGTTGTCGACAGAGCCAGCCCGCACTGAGCGCCCTTCCAGCTCAGAGCTCTGCTCCTGCTCCTTCAGCTCAGGGTTCATTTGCAGCAAGGGGTTCTCAGCAGTCTCTTTCTCCAGCTTTAGACCGTTATTTTGAGTGTGGTGAGTTTGGCCATATTAGGAGGGAGTGTCCCTAGTGGCTTCGTAAGTGGTCTCAATAGAGGGACCAACCCTCGTCTTCTGCTCCTGTTTCTTCAGCACCAGCTCAGTAAGCTAGGAGTGGTGGTTAGGTAGCCAGAGGTCGCCTTAGGGGTGAGGATCGTATTGGCGGAGGTCAGGATCATTTTTATGCTCTTCCGGATATGAGGGACGCTAGTGCATCAGATACAGTCATCACAAGTATTATATCAGTCTACCACATGGATGCTTCTGTCTTATTTGATCCCGGATCCACCTATTCCTATGTTTCTTCATATTTTGCGCATCATTTGGGTATGACCTGTGGTATTCTTTCCTTGCCCGTGCATGTGTCTACCCCGATGGGTGATACAGTTATTGTGGATCAGGTATACCGATCCTGTCTTGTTACTATTGGGGGTTTGGAGACCCGAGTTGACTTATTATTATTGGGCATGGTGGATTTCGATGTGATTCTAGGCATGGATTGGTGATCTCCTTACTATGCGATTCTGGACTATCATGCCAAGACAGTCGCATTAGCTATTTCGGGTAGTTTGAGGATCGAGTGGTGAGGTGTGACTGATTATATATTTGAGAGGGTGATTTCCTTTATAAAAGCCCAATGAATGATTGTAAAGGGTTGTCTATGTTATTTGGATTTCATTAGAGATGTTGAGGCCGAGACACACAATTTTGATTCGGTCCCCGTTGTGAGGGATTTTACGGATGTATTTCCAGTAGACCTGCCGGGCATGCCGGAGGACAGGGATATTGATTTTGGTATTGACTTGGTGCCGGGCACTCATCCCATTTCAATCCCTCCCTACCGCATGGCACCGACTGAGTTAAAAGAGTTGAAAGAACAGCTTTAGGAACTCTTAGATAATGGGTTCATTCGCCCGAATGTGTCACCTTGAGGCGCACCGGTATTATTCGTAAAGAAGAAAGATGGCTCAATGAGAATGTGCACTAATTACAGACAGTTGAACAAGGTAACAGTAAAGAATAAGTACACATTACCTCGTATTGAGGACTTATTTGATCAGCTTCAGGGAGCAAGTGTATTATCTAAGATTGACCTTCGATCGGGTTATCACCAGTTGAAAATTAGGGATTCAGACATTATGAAGACAGCTTTCAGAACAAGATATAGGCACTATGAATTTCTAGTGATGTCTTTTAGGCTGACTAATGCCCCAGCTGCATTCATGCACTTGATAAATAGTGTATTTTGGCTGTACCTTGATTCCTTCATGATCGTATTTATTGATAATATCCTGGTGTACTCACATAGCTAGGAGGAGCACGCGCAACACTTGAGGGTGGTATTGCAGAGGTTGAAAGAGGAAAAACTTTATGCAAAATTTTCTAAGTGTGAGTTCTGGCTTGATATTGTGACTTTTCTGGGACATGTAGTGTCCAGTTATGGTATTCGGGTTGACCCACATAAAGTTGAGGCGGTGCATAATTGGCCCAGACAGTCCTCAGCTACTGAGATCCGGAGTGTCCTCGGTTTGGCAGGCTATTACCGCAGGTTTGTCCAGGGCTTTCGTCTATTGCTTCACCTTTAACTAAGTTGACACATAAGAATGCTCCATTTGTGTGGTAGGATGAATGTGAGGAGAGCTTCCAGAAGCTCAAGTCGGCCTTGACCACAACTCCGGTACTTGTGTTGCCATCAGCTTCATGGTCTTATATGGTGTATTGTGATGCTTCTAGAGTTGGGATCAGTTGTGTATTGATGCAGGAGGGTAGAGTTATTACATATGCTTCTCGTCAGTTAAAGCCCTACGAGAAGAACTAACCTGTTCACGACTTAGAGTTAGCTGTTGTTGTTCATGCCTTGAAGATTTTGAGGCATTACTTGTATGGTGTATCTTGTGACGTATATATAGACCACTGCAGCCTTCAGTATTTGTTTAAGCAGAAAGATCTCAATTTGAGGTAGTGGAGATGTCTTGAATTGCTTAAAGACTATGATATTACCATCTTGTATCATCCCGGGAAAGCCAATGTGGTGGCTAATGCCTTAAGCCGGAAGACTATTAGTATGGGCAGCTTGGCGTACATTCTAGTTGGGGAGAGGCCCCTTGCAGTTGATGTTCAGGGTCTAGCTAATCAGATGGTAAGGCTGGATATTTCTGAGCCCAGTCGGGTGATGGCTTGCGTGATATCTCGATCTTCCTTATATGACTGTATTCGAGAGCGCCGGTATGACGATTCACACTTGCTTGTCCTTAAGGATAGAGTTCAGCATGATAATACCAGAGATGTCACTATTGATAGTGATGGTGTGTTGCGGATGCAGGGCCGAATATGTGTGCCCAATGTTGATGTCCTTCGTGAGTTGATATTGGAGGAGGCCCACAACTCGCGGTATTCTATTCATCCAGGTGCCGCAAAGATGTATCAGGATTTGAGGCAGCATTACTGGTGGATAAAGATGAAGAAAGATATTTTGAATCATGTAGCACGGTGCCTAAACTGTCAGTAGGTCAAGTATGAGCATTAGAGGCCCGGTGGTGTGTTCCAGCATATTGATATTCCCGAGTGTAAGTGGGAAAGAATTACTATGGACTTTGTTAGTGGACTCCCTCGGACAGCGAGGAAGTCTGACTCAGTTAGGGTAATTATGGATAGGCTGACCAAGTCAGCTCATTTCATTCCTGTGTGTACTACATACTCCTCAGAGCGGTTAGCAGAGATATTCATCCGCGATATTGTGAGATTTCATGGAGTTCCCATTTCTATCATATCAGACAGAGGTACCCAGTTCACTTCTCTGTTCTGGAGGACATTTCAGCGAGAATTGGGTTCACAGGTAGAGCTGAGCACAACATTTCACCCACAGACGGATGGGCAGTCCGTGCGTGCAATTCAGATACTGGAGGACATGTTGCGTGCTTGTGTCATTGATTTCGGTGGTTCATGGGCTGATTACTTACCTCTTGCAGAGTTTGCTTATAATAATAGCTATCAGTCCAGCATTTAGATGGCGGTGTATGAAGCCTTGTATGGGAGGCCGTGTAGGTCTCCAGTCGGTTGGTTTGAGCCTGGCGAGGCTAGATTATTGGGGACAGATTTAGTTTAGGATGCCTTAGACAAGGTGAAGGTGATTCAGGAGAGACTTCACACAGCTCAGTCACGTCAGAAGAGTTATGCAGACCGGAAGGTCCGAGATGTGTCTTATTCAGTGGGTGAGAAGGTGTTGCTGAAGGTTTCTCCTATGAAGGGCGTTATGAGGTTTGGAAAGAAAGGAAACATGAGCTCAAGGTTCATTGGACCTTTTGAGGTGCTTAGCAAAGTTGGGGAGGTGGCCTATATGCTTTCCTTGCCACCCAGCTTGTCGGGAGTTCACCCGGTGTTCCATGTATCTATGCTCCGGAAGTACGTTGGAGATCTGTCATATGTATTAGACTTCAGCACGATATAGCTGGATGAGGTCTTGACCTATTATGTGGAGCCGGTAGCCATTTTGGGTCGACGGGTTCGTAAGTTGAGATCCAAGGACATAGCTTCGGTGAAAGCGCAGTGGAGAGGTCGTCCCGTGGAGAAAGCAACTTGGGAGACCGAACATGTTTTGAGACTCCACGTATGTTTCTTAACCCGCTCGCGGACGAGCGTTTGTTTAAGTTGGGGAGAATGTAACGACACGACCCATCATTACGAGAGTTTTCGCCCTATTTTCTTCATTTTATACTTTAATATGCCAATTTATATTTGTTTGGAGAGTTAGAAGAAAACCGGATGGAATTTAGATAGAAATAAGGCAATAAACCTCTGTATGAGAAGAATAGTTTAGAAAAGTCAACCGAATGTTGACTGATGACTTAGAAAGCTCAGAATGGATTTCTGATGATTCGACTAGTTTCGAGGAATGATTCATGACTTAGGAGAGCAATCGGAATCGAATTTGAAGGTCCGGTGTAGATTTAGGCTTGAATTGGCTAAGGTTGAATTTTGGCGAATTCCGGATGGTAGGTGAGATTTTGATCTGGGGCTCAGAATGAAATTCCAAGAGTTGCAGTAGCTCCGTTAGGTGAATTTGGATATGCGTGCAAAATTTTAGGTCATTTCGAGGTGTAGGTCGGGTTTTAGATCAAATGTTAGTTTCAGAAGTTTTAATGAAATCTAGGCTTGAATCCATGAGAAATTGGTGATTTTGATGTTTATGATGGTGTTTTTATGTTGCGAGCAAGTTTGAATGAAGTAATGTGATGTATTTGTGCTTTCTATTGAGGTCTCGGGGGCCACGGGATGATTTCGGATGCCTAACGGGCAAGTTTTGAACATATTAATGCAGCAGAAAATTGCAGATAGTTTTTGTTCTATGCGATCGCATAGATAGCTCTGCGATCTCATAGAATGAGCTAAAGGGGGTGGAAACTTACTCTATGTGATCACGTGAAGGCGTTTGCGATCGCATTGATTGATGAAAGTGTACAGTGCGATCTCGATAAGGGTTGATGCGATCGCGTAGTGTAAGGGAGCAAAGGTATGCGATCGCATGGGGAGTTCTGCGATCGCAGAGAAGAAACTTGTGGCCCTGGGAGATTGCTCTATGTGATCGTATAGGGTTATTGTGATCGTATAGAAGGGAAAAATGGCCGGAAATTTTACTCTATGCGATCGCATAGGGGCATTGCCATCGCATAGAAGGAGGCATCTGAGCAGAACAGTTTAAGTTAATTTCACACGCGACCCTAATCATATTTTTACTATTTTCAATTCGGCTAGACAGGGTTTTGGGAGCTTTGAAGAGAGAAATCAATGGTTAATCGCTGGAGGTAAGTTTCTTGACTCAAAAATATGATTTTATGCTATAATCAACACCAAAATTCATGAAATTGGGTAGAATTTGTGAAGAATTAGGGCCTAAACTATGAAAATGAGTTTTAGGGTTTTAAAAGGCCATTCGAACTCTGATTTTAATAAATTTTATATACACAGACTAGTGCCGAGACGAGGAATCCGTTGGTATGAATTTCAGAATTTTTTGAGAAGTGGGCCCGGGGCTCGGGGTTTACCAACTTAGTGTATTATTGTGTTTTTCAAGTAATTTTTGTGTGGGTTATGTTTCTTTGACCCATATTGACTAAATTTAATGCATGAAGTAGCAAATTTTAAGGAAAAAAGGTATCACGGACGAGTCCACGGCCGGCTAGAGGTGAGTAGTTTGTGTATATGGTAGCCTGAGGGTTCGAAACCCTGGCTTAGCACATGGTGACGCTATTAGGGCGTGGCTCGCTCCCCATGGCGGGTGCAGGATTGATTATGACTGGGGATTGAGACTTGGTCCATCCCAAATATGAATAATATGATATTGGCAGTTGAAACGCATACTCTGTTAGATATATTTGTGGGCTGTAAGCCATGTTTGGGGCCTTGTGCCGACCTGTAGTATCCCTAGGTGATAGATATATATGTGATAGCTTGGTTTGCATAATCACTGATGTCAGTCCTGGTTCGAAATCACTATTATGAAATGCTAAGTCACATGTTCTTGGAATATTAAGTATAATTAAAGTCTTTTTCATTGTTAATGAACTGGAAAATGGAAATGAATAATTTGAACTGTTGTATGACTCATATGCATGTTGTGGACTGAGGATGGATCGGGCTGCACGCCGCATCAGATGATATGAATATTGCCCTTGGGCTGAATGAGCCCCTCCGGAATCTGTACATACCCCTAGTGAGCGTCGTCGATGTTAAATGGATCGGGCTACGCGCCGTAGCAGTCATGTGCATTGCATTGCATTCTTATTTGTAAATTATATATGATAGTTGTGAATTGTTGTTGTAGCTAGTTCGTGGTAGGTATCGGACTATAGTTTAGCTTTGCTTTGTGGTATTCTGTGGATTTCCTGCTTTCAGTTATTATTTTACTCACTGAGTACTTAGTTCTCACCCCTACTCCCTGCACCATTGTGTGCAGATTTAGGTACACATGAGGGTTAGACGAGCACTCCAGCCTATATCATAGTTATCCGAGTTGTTGAGGTACCTGCCGGCGTTCGCAGAACCTAGCTTCTCTCTTCATTCAGTTATTACTATATGTTTCAGACTTGAGTACTTCATTCAGTATTTCTATTACTATTCAGTTTTATTTAAAGGCTCTAGACTCGAGACCCCAGATCTTTTGGGAGTGTCTTTCGATTTCGCACTTCTCAGTATTTATTCATACTATTATTATTGGAGTATTTATTGACTCATACATTCTTCTTGAAATTTGTTCTTTTGGGACTGGTCTTTAACTGTGGAAACAGTTGTTGGTCTGGTTTGCCTAGCTTTAGTGTTGGGCGCCATCACGACTGGGTTTGGGTCGTGACAGCTGTGGTGCTATCTATACGTTGGCTGGACAGAAAAGTTAACATCGAAACCAATCCGAGCTCATAGTTGAAACGTAAGTTAATTGACTTTTTAAAAGCTAATACGGATTGCTTTACTTGGTCGCATTAAAATATGACGGGTATATCACTAGAGGTGATGACCCATAAGATAAATGAATATCCAACACACATACATGTCAAACAAAAGAAAAGGAAGCAAGGAGCCTTCAAAAACTAGGTGATTCAGGATGAGGCACAAAAACTTTTAAAAATTGGGTCTATTTGAGACGTGAAATATCCTAATTGGCTAGCTATTACTGTATTGGTGCCTAAAAAGAATGGTAAGTGGTGAGTTTGTGTAGACTTTACTGATTTAGATAAAGCTTGCCCTAAAAATTCTTTTCCTTTACCGCACATAGTTCAACTAATTGATGCTACTGCATGACATGAATTGTTAAGTTTCTTAGATGCTTATTTTGGATATAATCAGATAAAAATAAATCCTTTGGATGAGGAATGAACTTCCTTTATTACAGAAAGGGGGACTTATTGTTATAAAGTCATGCCTTTCGGTCTAAAGAATGCTGGAGCCACATAAAAAAGGTTAGTAACAAAGATGTTCTAGGAGTACCTGGGAAAAACCATGGAAGTCAACATTGATGACATGTTAGTCAAGTCAACACAGGTGGAGGATCACATCCAAGATTTGTCAGGTACATTTCAGCTTCTCCTCAAATTCAATACGAAGCTAAATTCCTAAAATTGTGCATTTGGCATGTCATTAAGTAAGTTCTTAGGTTTCCTTATTTCTAACCGGGGAATTGAAGTAAATCCAGTAGATTAAAACTATTAAAGAAATAGTGGAAATACTCACGAGCAAAAAGTAGTGCAGAGATTGACAGGTAGGATAGCAGCATTGGAAAGATTTATTTTTAAATCTTTGGAGAAAAACTTTAAGTTCATTTTAGTATCGAAAAAGCAAAGCCAATTTGGGTGGACTGAAGAATGCCAACAAGCGCTCAAAATTTTAAAAGCATACTTGTCAAACCTACTGTTGCTGGCTAAACCAAAGGACAGTGAAAAACTACTTATATATCTTATTGTGTTAGAAGTGGCGGTAAGTGCAGTATTAGTTCGAGAAGATAAAGGTAACAAATCTCCAATTTATTATGTTGGTGAATCGTTATTAGATGCTAAAACTCGATATCCTCATTTAGAAAAACATGCTTTAGCATAATATGGCTTCTAGAATATTAAGGCCTTATTTTCAATGTCACCATATCTCTGTAGTGACTGCCTACCCCTTATAAAATATATTACATAACCAATAATTATCAGGTAGATTAGCCAAGTAGTCCATAGAACAAAGTGAATATGACATCATATATCAACCTAGAACTGTGATAAAATCAAAGGTTTTAATAGATTTCGTGGCACACTTTAGCCCAAGGATAGAAATAGAGGCAGAAAAAGAGCTGAAATGGGTCTAATCCAGGCACTTGGACCCTGTTTACTGATGGCTTTTCAAATGTTAAAGGAGCGGGTTCAGGCATTATTCTAATCCCACCTTCAAAAGAAACTATAAGGCAAGCCATAAAATGCCATCCTATTACTAATAATGAAGTAGAATATGAAGCTGCGATTGCAGCTTTAGAATTGGCACGATAGCTCAGAATAGAGGAGGTTACAATCAAAGTGACTCGCGACTCGTAGTTAATCAAATGCAGGGGATTTAAATAGTTAGAGAGGCGGGGATGCAATAACATTTGGAAAAGGCACGATATTTGATCAGGCAATTCCAAACTTGGAAAATCGTGCAGATACCCAGGGAAACAAATGTCGAAGCAGATGCGTTAGCTAATCTTGCATCAGCTGCAGAAGTAACAAATGAAGAAAATGCTCCGTAATACATTTTTTTCATTAGGCACTCGATCAAGATAAAAACAAGGTAAATTTAATAATCTAACTTGGGATTGGAGAAACGAGATCATTAATTTTTTCCAGTATGCAATTCTACATAAAGATAAGAAAAAGGCTCAGGCACTTCGACGAAAAGATGTCCGCTATTATTTGGATCGAGGCAATTTATATCAAAAAGTGTTTGGTGGTTCTTTAGAAAGGTGTCTCGAACCTTCTCAAACAGAGTATGTGATGAGAGAAGTACATGAAGGATATTGTGAAAATCACAAAGGAGGAAGATCCTTGGTAATAACTCTAATTAGTGCAGGGTATTACTGGCCAAAAATGGAAGAAGTGGCAGAAACCTTTGTGGCCATATGTGACAAAATTCCAAAGATATGGTAACAATATGCATCGACCAGCATAACTATTACATCCGGTTATTGCACCTCGCCTTTTATAAAGTGGGGGATGGATATCATGGGTCCACTACCACAAGCCAAAGGAAAAGTATGATTTTTATTAGTACTCACTAATTATTTTACGAAGTAGGTAGAAGGAGGTACCTTCAAACAAGTGCAAGAAAAATAAGTGAGGGACTTCATTTAGCGAAACATCATATGTCGGTTTGGGCTTAAAAAAAACCGTGTGTGATAACGGCCCGCATTTCATAGGTTCAAAAATCACAGAATTTTTTTATAGTTGGAAAATTAAAATAATTACTTCAACACCTTATCATCCCGTGGACAATGGACAAGATGAATCAACAAACAAATTTATTATTAATAACTTGAAGAAAAGGCTAGAGGATTCAAAAGGTAAGTGGCTAGAAGTTACTTGGAGTCTTGTGGGCTTACCGAACAACAACAAAAACAAGCACGAGAGAGACACCATTTTCACTTGTGTACTCCGCTAAAGCCTTAATCCCAATTGAAATAGGTAAACCAACTACGAGATACAATTCAGCAACCAAAGAGTCAAATAAGGAGGAGATGCCAATAAATCTTGATTTGCTTGAAGAAAGGAGAGAAAATACCCTGATAAGGATTACTGCACATAAGCAAATTATTGAGCTATATTACAATCGAAAAGCTCGTCTAGGGTACTTCAAGATTGGGGACTTCATACTCAAGAAAGTTTTTCAATCCACAAAAGCAGCCAATACAGGAAAGTAGGGTCCAAATTGGGAAAGACCTTACAAGATTCTAGGTATTGCTGAAAAACGTTCTTACGAGTTAGAAACCATGGATTGCAAGGTTTTACCCTCGAATTGTAATGTTTTTCATCTGGAGAAGTACTATTCCTAATCAAAATAAATATACACGGTCGATCAATTAAGATTTTTGTTTTGTATATTTAAAATTTTACTAACAATTTTAGATTATACGCAAAAAGCTAGCCACACCAAATGATGATATTAGACCTGAAAGACACGTGGAAGTAACATAATTCTAGGCCTAGGGTTACGACTTTTATGATGGAAATATAAAGGGTTAAGCAGTCATCATCCAAATTATATATACCTCCGAGTCCTGTGCCATTTTTTTTAGGAAACAAACCACACGGAAGGAATATATATATATATATATATATATATATATATATATATATATATATATATATATATATATATATATATATATATATAGCAAAGAGGACCAAAAAAATTAGAATTCAAGTCAAGCTTAAAGTCTTCCCAACAAATTGAAAGTTCAGAGTAAAGTTACGAGAAGCCAAAAACACAAGCATGATTCCAAAACCTGGGAAAAATACACTCGTGGATGTAAATTTACAATTCTTACGAATGTTTAGGTTAAACTCAATATGTAGTCATGGTCTGCAAGATATACCCTTGAATTTTTCACGAATTTGTTGTAAAGAAAATAGTTACGAAAGAGTTATAGATGATACTTCAATACATGTAAAGTATTATATAATTTGAAAGTTCGAATGATACAAACTTCTCAAAGTTATTTCAAAGAAACATGCGTGTTCCTATTTCTTCCCCGTATATTTATACCATTATGAAGTTGAGACGTTTTCTTCATTAAGTTTCGTGTGTAAAAGGGCTCTCTTTTATAATCCGTACTTGTTCAAAAGAGTCACGAAGCAATGAAGCATTTTTAAATGCAAAAGTTAAAATAACAAAGGGTAAAACAAAAATCCAAATGTTAAAATTAAGTGGAAAATAAAGCCCAAACTTATAAAAACAAGACAAACCACTAAGAGGGTAGAAGAAAAACTATAAATAAAGGTATTGTAAGAGTTAGACAAAAAATTAATAATATTGTAATAACTTGGTTAAAACTGAGTATAAACTTAGTTCCAACATGATTGTCTTATACAAAATATTAACCCCAAATTGAACCAAAGGTAAACCTCTAAATGTTCCACTAATAAAAAAAAAGACAACACGTCAAACTTTTACTGAGAGGCAGAATCTGAACTAATAGGATGAAGAACGGAATCATCAGAAGCAAGAGGAATAACTTGAGTGGAAGGAGATCGAACACCAGCCTCACCAAAAGTAACTTCATCACCCTCGGGAATGTCAGTCACGGGTGAAGAAAGCTCTAACTTTGTTGGGTTTTCTCAATAGTTTCTTTGATCTTTGCAAGCTCAGCAGCTAAGTCAAAACCTTCCTGGCTTGCTGATCGTGGCAAACTCAACCCGAAGGTATGAGCGGGCACTACTACTCTTACCCGAATAGTTGTTCGGGGTCAATTCCTCAGGGAGTTAGATTTTTGGAGTGAATAATTATGTTGCACTAGAATTGCATTTTGGCTTCTAGTTTATCTTCAAACATTTTTGGTATTTTCAATGTATAAACTATTGTATCTACTACTATTGTGTTGTCTAAATTATGCTAAGGTTATTTCTAATTATGATTTGCTAATGGGAAAGGGGACTAGGGAAGTAGCTTATACCTAGGTGGAATAACTAATGGGTATCGAAATTCAGCGCTAAGATGATGCATGGGATATTCGGGTAGCCGTTGCTCTGTGCATTCATTCTCACACCTCTCGGTAGAGAGAACAATATTGCCCAATTGACTCTCTTGAGACCAATTGGGTAGGCTAATTTGCCCAAGCAACTTTAGGCTCAAGTTGGGTAATTACTCTCTCGGGGTTTATACCCGTTACTTGGGACTACCATTCTCATGGGTCCATCCCAAGTTCTTGTTAGGATTGATTGAGAGGTTTTAGACTCTCTTTCTCAAGTAGAGACCAAACCCACAAAAATAGATTTCATGTTTGCAACCACAAAATCCCAATTAAATACATTCAATCAACCCAAAACCAATCACCCATAATCATCCTAGCATTTAATAATCTAACCCATCAATTACCCACACTAGGGTTGGGCTACAACCCTAGCTATGGGTTTAGCTAGCCGTAGAAATTGAAGAAGATGAAGAAATTGAAGCTAAAATTGACATAGTAATTAATTGGAAATGAAATCTAATGTTAATCTAGTACAAAATTGCCCAAAATAGGCGTATACAAGTTCCTCACAAGCTCAGCCATCACTGTGTATTGTCTAAAATAACCTAAAAAACAAAAAGAAGCTATTTATACTACCCTAAAATTTTCGGACAAAAATGCCCCTGCGGGACTCTCGCGGACCGCACACTTTTGTCGTCCGGCCGCGTAGGGTAATTTGGGTTGCTGAAGGTCTGCTGCTGGAACATGTACGCATACAGCATACATTTGTCATGCGGCCGTGTGTGTACAGTAACGCGGACCGCACACTTTTGTCATGCGGTCGCACTGCTTAAATTCCTTGCAAGCACAGTCTCTGATCCTTTACCCATGCGGGCCGCACTGATATGGTTAGAGGCCGCGTTGGGATTGTCCCTTAAACAATTCCTGCTCTAGTCTTCTTTATCGCGGACCGCTTAGTTTTGGACGCGGTCTGCGTGGGTTTTGTCTGCATTTTCAGGCTTCTCTGATTTTCTCCTGCGCGGCCACACACCAAATCAGTGTGGTCTGCGCAGATAGTGCTTGAACTCTGAGTGTCTCTAAACCATCCTGTGCGGCCGCACACCAAAACAGTGTGGTCCGTATAGGCTTCCTTGAAGTCATTCTTCTCTTCGTTGACGCTTTGCCGGCTTCACTCCTTTTTTAGCCGCTTTGATGATATTCCTCTTTTTTTCGCAAAAACCTACAAAATAGAGCACTTGTAAGTAATTCAAAGCCTTTTAATCACATTTTATGTACAAAGCTAAGGTAAGAAAGGATTTAAAATCATGCAAAATTCCTAGTTATCAACTCCCCCAAACTTAAACATTTGCTTGTCCTCAAGCAAATCAAAACTAAGACCTAACCTTCAGAGAAAAGACACCAAAACACCCCTAGTTGTTCGGGGGTAACCTCACAAATATCAATTGGGACTAACAATTGCCCCTAATGCAAATTTATCATTGACACCGTTTTGAAAAATTTTAAGCATTGTGGTTCAATTGTGACACAAGAGCTTCGAGGGTTGACGCGATCCATCAAGGAGCCTTTCTCAAGCACTTTTGTTATTGTGGACCCCAAACTCATACACCTTCGGCTCTCCCTAAGTGCATCTCACCTTTTAGGGTATTTGCACTCAAATCAATGTGGATAATTTCACACTCACTCTCTCAAAGAAGAGACCCTAAGCCCGACACTAAGTACCATAGGCTTGCCCTTTATGTAAGTATCCACTAATGTAGGCTCTTCTCGACTTAAGATCATATAGGGCTTTTTGGGTGTCATTGTGAAAGCTTTTTGGGTAGAGTAGGAATTTGGTTCTTAGTGGTTCAACCTTCCCTAAAGCGTTTCTTTTGATTCATTTATGGAACACCTTTGTGACTCTTTTTGGCATTTTCCTCTTTTAAGGGGTGAAAGAGAGGCACCATGGCACTCTTCCGTTTTGCAATTGACACTTCTTTCTTTGATCATTTCATTCTCATTCTTCCTTCTTCCCTTTTCACTTATCAACTCTTTTTGGTCCCTCCATTTTGGGTCTGTTTTAACTTTTCGCTTGTTTTTCTCTTTGTTTCCTTTTTCTTCATGCCTTTTCTTTTTCTTATTGCATTTGTGCCTTTTTTCCACATTGGTGCCTTTCTTGTTCTTATCTTGTCTCCCCCCCCCCCCCAAACTTATACTTTTGCAATCACTTTAAAGGAAGATCTTTGGGTGCCAAGAGAAGGTCTAAATTGGGTATAGGCTTGCACTTTGATTTATGAAGAAATAAGGTTTTAGGCTCAAAAGGGGTGACTAGGGATTCATTTATTGGTAGGTTGGAAGGAATGATTCATGATATGTTCATTTGGATCAAAGGTGGCCTACACTCACTTCTCAAGTCAAGTTTCACCTAGGATTTTGCCTCAACAAACATTCGGAGCAAGTTCTAGACCATTGATATGGTGCTTGGGCTCACAATTCTATTTTCTTACCGCACTTACACTCAGAGATCACCAATAAATGGATTCGAAGGCCCACAACAACCTCGGAATAGATTCGAGCACACTTTGGTCCACATGACCAATCGATGGTTGTTCGATCAACATAAGACTCTCAAGGCCACAACTTTTACCAATCTAGACACAACTTGATGTCTTTGACCATAAGATCTGAGACAAATGAGCTAGGCCCAAGTGAAGTTCGCCCGAGGTACCCTTAACCAACAAAAAGTTTGAAAATCAAGAAGAAAAAAGAAAAAGACTGACTCCACCCTTAAGAAAGTTGTCATGCTATCTATCATAGGAAAGAGCCACCCGGTTCACACAACACTTTACCCTTGGAAAGAACCGTGGCATTAGGAAAACCAAGGGTTTATTGAAAGCTTAAAACAAAATCTAATGATTCTACGAGAATAACCAAAAATGAAAAAGCAAATGAACTATTAACAAAGATAGATCCGAATATACAATCAAAAAGAGTTCAAAATGAAACTAAAGTAGATCAAAGCGTTAAAATATATACAAATACTACATCTACGAATGTACTGAATGTAATCAAATATATACAGTCCCAAAATCAAAAATAGTAGGGCACACCCCCACGAATAAAAGCTAGCATTGTCCCCAATGCTAACTATCAAATAAAGCATAAAGAAAGGATATAGATGGCCCCTCAAGCCTGATCAACAGGGTGGCTCTGACTGGCTCCCTCATCCGCTATAGTGGTGGGGACCTCAGACTGGTCCCCAACCTGCTGTTGTGCTGCTAGAACAGGTGCCTGCTCTGGAGGAGGCTCATCTGCTGCTGTGGGTGCTGCTGTGGGTACTGCTGTGGGTCCTGCTGTGGGTGTTGCTGTGGGTGCACTAGAGGATCCCTCCTGCTGCTTAGGGGCAACCATGATAACCACTCTCTCAGTGTTGGTGAGCTTCCTCTTCTTCCGTCGCCTGGGCTCCTCCTGTGGCTCTACGGCCGGCTCACCAAATAGAAGATCTAGGGGCAACTGATCAGCTACCAGCTTGTCCACCTGCTCCTTTAGAGCTACAACCGACTCCGTTGAGGCCTTGGTCTTCCTTAGCTTCCTATGCTCCCTAGCAAGGCTTTTGAGTTCCTTTCTATGTGAATCGACCGCCTCAGCCAAACTATCCTACTTCTTCATCATCTTTTCCCGGTTTTCCAGGATTTTCTTCAGTGTGTCCCCAATAGAAGTTGGGACCTCCACCATCACTGGTGTACCATAGGACTGAACCACTGTCGTCAAAGTGGACAACTTGTATGTCACAGCTGACATCCAGTTGTTCAAACTGGTCAAAGTGTTGGACAGCTGGTTGGCAGTGAACCGGTGCGTCTTGGAGACTGGAATCTCCGGATTAGCTGTAGATGAGGAGGGTGCTATATATGGACCCGGAGGGAGTGAAGTGGCCTACTCAGTAGTAGTGACAACTGGCTCGTCAGACTGGCCAGCTGTGGTGGAAGTGGTGGCTTGGCCCTTTTTGGCCGTCTTAGGGTTGTCCGGACCCTTTTGATCATACCACGAATACGCCCCCGCTGGAGGCACCAGAAATCAAATTTCTTCCTTTTAACTTTTAGCTCTCCTGAAGTACATTGTCAATGTGTTGGGGAAGGGGTAGTTCGTCTTGGTCTCGTTGGCCACATTTGAGATGACCCTATACATGATATTTCCCATATTCAGCGGGAAGCCTGCCATGATCGAAGCTACCAACACTGCTCTATTAATCGGCACTGAATGGTCATGAGTGGTGGGATCTAGACGGTTGCAGACAAAGGTTAGCCACCCTTTCGCCTTGAAGCTGAGGGTGTTCCTGTAAATCTTCTCCTGTGCTTTTAGCCACACCGAAACAGTTCCGGGAGACGCTAGCACCTCTACTAACCAAGGTCGAGCCTCCTCCTTCTAGGCTAACTTCTCCAGGTACTGAGATTCATCTTCCTCTGCGAACCCCAAAAACTCATTGAGTGACTTTCCATGAAATAGCACAATTTGGTCCCTCACTTTTGTGGCAGTGGAATCCCGGACTAGATGGTGGATATTGACATAAAACTCTTTCACCATGTGCTCATTTACATTCTCCACCCACTCCTTAAAGAAGCTCCAACCCTCTCTCGTGTGGAACTGTGCTTGCACATGAGGGTTGTGCGGAAGCAAGTCCACATCTATAAATCTCCTCTCTGGGATCAATCTCCTCTTTGGCCACCATTCTCTGAACTTATGCCATGCTAGCTCACTGACAAACCTATCGGACCACACATTAGGATTCCTGGTCTACTCTATTCCCCCCACCTGTGGCTCACCTCCCTCTCCCTGACCACCACTCTCCCCTGATAGTGAAGCTGTGGAAGAAGTGGAGTACTCATCATCACTATTGTGCTTCTCAGCTCGAGACTCATCAGACGAGTCCGAGACTACATTTACTTGCTTGGAAGTGGCCTTGGAAGTGGGCTCTGTAGGTTGGTCTTTCTTGTCATGCCCCAAATCGAGGGACATGACTGGCGCCTGACTGGGTAGCCCCAATCAAGCGGACCTGGGTGCCTTTCTATCCCACGCGTTACCCCTGCATGCATTATTTCTCATTAACCAAATATCTTACCAATTATAACTAATTTCACAACATACAAACATAACCATGCTAGTGATTTATTAACAAGTTTATAGTTTTTACATCGCCCGACTTAGTATATATACATAAGACTGGAATCCCACAGTTTACATGTCTACAGAGCCTCTAGGATACAAAAAGGGGAATACAATACTTGCCGGTAACAAGGCTCCAGCTATACCTTACAAAACCAAAATGAAATCTAAACAAAAGTGATGTGAACCATACAGGGCCCCGAGGAAGAAAGGGGCTCACCAAAACGGGCAGTGGAGGATGAAGGATACTACTGCCGATGAGCTGAAGTGCCTGCTACTCCACCTACAATCATAACACGAATGTAGCGTCCCCGGCAAAAAGGGACGTCAGTACACTTGAATTGTACTGGTATGTATGGACAAACTTTGTCCCAAGTGAACTCAAGCCGTTAAAGAATTACGATGACAAGACAGCCAGTAAATTACATCAAGAAATCAATTAAGCCAGCTAACCACGCTTTCCACATTTTACTCATTTCAGATAAGCCTCAACACAAGCATGTTTAAGGTCAACAAATAGAACAATAACAAATCAACCACATAAATTGCAAGTAGTCAAACAAAGGGACAATCAGTGCCCCACAGGTTGCAAACTCTCCTGTTGTCTCCTTTCACAATTTCATATCAATGATTTTATATCAATTCCATTTGCGATTTCAAACGCTTTCCATCCTTATTACCTCGTCCACCCTTATTACCTCGGCCACCCTTATCACCCCAACCCATACCTTATTTCTTTATGTTGCGGCCCGCAACCCGATCCCATCGTACAGTTTTCAAATACAACAATCACAAACAGCAGATAAGGTACTACACACAATTACAACAAGTTCAAATAAGCAACTTACACATTGGTTCATGTTCTCAACTACTTCTCGAGCCAATATCACAACCAAGTTACAATGTTTCCAAAATCGAGAATGTTCATACTGTTATGTTCAATAACTTACCACACCTCAAGTGTTTCGTTTCTTTTCCACAAGGTACCACATATGCCATCATAGCCATTATTCACAATTGTTTTACCAAATTCAACTCTCATTTATCTTTCGGTTTGTATCCTAAATTACATCACTCATAGTTCAATAGCAATTTGAGTATCCAACAACAACATCAAGAATTACACACAATTTGTCAAATTAACACGAACCAAACAATTTCACACATATAGGCGATTTCACAAGAATCAAAATTAGCCATACATACCTGGTATCGAGTTTTCTTCCTTTAACTTCTTAATTTATGCTTACCCAATCTATCCTAGCTTTGCCGACCTTATTTCGCAGATTCATACGCCTATTCACTTTCTCTTTACTAAAAAACAAGTTCAATAATCATGCATGAGTGTAAAATTCTAGTTTCAAAAGCTATTATATGCAAACCTCTCTTTACACTTTTAAAACTGAAAATTAGAGAAAATAGCTAGGGTTTTTACCTTGAAATGATTTGGGGGAAGTTGAATCTTTGCCCTAGAATCCTTTGAACTAAGTAGTTGGAGCAATCTTTGAGGATGAAAGACTTCTCTCTCTAAAATCCCTCTCCTCTCTCTCTAATTTTAGTAATATGATATGATAAAATGAAAGAGGAAGGCGTTATATTAATGAAGAGGTCGGGTTTAATTTTATAAAATTCCTAGGCCGGGTCAATTCTGCGGTCGCATCTGCAATCGCAGAATCAACATGCGGTCCGCACAATAACCGCGGAATTGCCTCAAAATACACAAGTTCTGTTACGGAATGCGACCAAAATGCGATCCGCATTCTTGATCTGCGGTCGCATAGTGCACTGCAAATTTGCCACCCAAAAACCTTCGAGAATATATGCGGTAGATCTGCGGTCCGCGGATCCATTCTGCGATCGCATATCGATCGCATTCTCAACACCAAATTTTGTAAACCTTATGTTAAACTCTGCGGCAGGAATGCGATTCGCATAGCATATCTGCGGTCGCATTCCTGACCGCAGAATTGACACTTTTCTGGAAAAATCGATTCTTTACATTTTTGAAACTTAAATCACTACCAACGGTCCGAACCGCTCTACGCATTCCTAATACATTATTCGGACCATGACACCATAGCTACTAGGTCTTATGCACAAAATTTTACGGGGCCTTACATTTCTCTAGAGATGAGAAGGCTATGATTGGTACTGAGACGGACATGTGGGAGGGGGCAGACTCTAAGGTGATACTTCTAGAAGGAACGTAATCACTCCCCGTGGAATGAGAGGCCACTATGTCAGCTTCCCGAATTATCTCTCGGGTTTTCTTGATATTTTCCCGGGCCTCCGGGGTGAGTTTTATTATCCTTTTGCCTTTGCCCCCTCGGGAGGGGCCACCCCTCCCGGGTGGTTTACCCCCACGTTGTGCTAGCATCTTCTTCGTCACTGCCTGGAAAAAAAAATCTATATTGGTTAGTCGAAGCATGTGAGCATTATACAATGACAGAAGATCATAATTAATACAGGCACAGTGGAGAAAAGAGGCCATGCAGACCGCGCACTTTTGCCACGCGGACTGCACAAGCTAAACAACAACATGTAGTATCCTCTGAGGTTGACCCACGCGGACCGCACTGATTTGCATCGCGGCCGCGTGAGGTCAACGCGGACCGTACACTTTTGCCACGCGGTCCGCACATGTTGACAATCCATCAAACAGATCCTCTGAAGTTGACCTACGCAGACCGCACTGATTTGCATCGCGACCACGTGGCAAACTTTAGAGAACTGCTTAGTTGACCATTGGTGTGCGGCCGCGTGGACAATCATCAGAGACTTGTTAATTTTCATTCTCTTGTCCACCCCACGCGGACTGCACACTTTTGATATGCGGACCGCGCAGGTTTCATTGGGCTCAGATCATCACCTTCAACAACCCACGCGGACCGCACTAATTTGTGGTGCGGCCGCGTGGCCCAAACTTCAGAGAACTGTTCACTCTGTATTTTCCTGCATTATTTCAACATACTCCCTGCAACACTTCACACACTGTTAGCTCAAAAATCCTATCCTACTGATGAAGAAAACAAAGGAAAATAAAAAGACATGGGTTGCCTCCCAAGAAGTGCCTGATTTAACGTCGTGGCATGACGCAAATTACCATTCCATCACTTTAAGTGAAAGAGTGCCACCACCTGACTGTTATCTGGCTTCCCCAAATAGTGTTTCACCCGATGCCCATTTACTCGAAATATTTCACCATTCTTGTTCTTTAAGTCTAAAGCTCCAAACGGGGTCACACCTACTACCTCAAAAGGGTCACTCCACTTTGACTTGAGCTTTCCCGGAAACAATCTCAACCGGGAATTGAAGAGAAGAACCATGTCACCAACCTTGAACTCCTTACTTCGAGCATATTTATCATAAAGGTATTTCATCTTGTCCTTGTATAAGAACGAGCTAGAGTATGTATGAAATCTAAACTCGTCAAGCACATTCAAATGATCAACCCGGAGATTAGCTGCTACATCCCATTCTAAGTTCAGCTTTTTCAAGGCCCACATCGCTTTATGTTCAAGCTCTACAGGAAGATGACAATCCTTACCAAACAATAATCAGTAGGGAGACATACCAATTGGCGTTTTATAGGCTGTCCTATAAGCCCACAACGCATCATCCTGTTTCTTGGACCAATTGGTCCTATTTGCATTGACCGTCTTAGACAAGATGCTTTTGATTTCATGATATGAAACTTCAACTTGACCGCTTGCTTGGGGATGGTATGGAGTAGTGACCTTGTGATTAACATCATACTTGGTCAACAATGAATCGAAAGCCTTGTTACAAAAATAGGAGCCCCCATCACTAATAATGGCACGGGGGTTCCCAAATCTTGTAAAGATGTATTTCTTCAAAATGTTCATAACACTCCGGGCTTCGTTGTTAGGAAGAGCCACGGCTTCTACCCACTTCGAAACATAGTCCACTACTACCAAAATATATGTGTTTCCACAAGAACTCACGAACGGTCCCATGATGTCAATGCCCCGCACATCAAAAATGTCAACTTCTAGAATGGTATATAGAGGCATCTCATCTCTCTTTGAAATTCCACCAGCTCTTTGACATGCATCACAGCTCTTCATTAAATCACTAGAATCCTTAAAAATTGTCGGCCAATAGAATCCACAGCTCAAGACATTGGAGGTCGTCCTCACTCCCCCATGGTGACCATCATAGGAGAAGGAGTGGCAAGCCTCCAAGATGCTCATTTGTTCTCTCTCCGGGACACACCTTCTAATCACTCCATCCATGCAAATTTTGAATAGGTACAGATCATCCCAATAAAAGTCCAAACTATCCCACTTTAGCTTTTTCTTTGGTTGGAAGAGAGCTCACATGTAACCACACCGGACACAAGGTAATTGGCTACATTGCGAACCATGGCATATAATTCTTTGACACTGCAAGGAGTTGCTCATCCGGAAAAGAATTATTGATTTCAAGGCCATTGGATGGCCTCCCCTCCTCCTCTAGACGAGACAAGTGGTCCGCCACTTGATTTTCTCTCCCTTTTTCGGTCAATAATCTCTAGATCAAATTATTGAAAGAGAAGTACACATCTCATCAATCTTGCTTTGGAGTCCTTCTTTGTCATCAAGTACCGAAGGGCAGCATGATCGGTGTGGATTATCACCTTAGCCCCCATAAGATAAGAATGAAATTTCTCCATGGAAAATACAATGGCTAACAACTCCTTCTCCGTGATGGTATAATTCCGCTGAGCCTTATTTATCGTTTTACTTGAATAGTACACTGGGTGGAACATCTTGTTGAGCCTTTGACCAAGTATCGCACGTACCGCCACATCACTAGCATCACACATTAGTTCAAAGGGCAAATTCTTGTTGGGTGCGGTGATAATTCGGGTAGTTGTCAATTTATGCTTTAACAACTCAAAAGACTCCATGCATCTCTCGTCAAAAACAAACTTTGCATCTTTCTCCAAAAGTTTACACAAAGGGTTCACAATCTTGGAAAAATCTTTGACGATTCGCCGATAGAACCCGGCGTGCCCTAGGAAACTTCTCACCCCTTTGACAGAGTTAGGGGGAGGGAGCCTTGAAATGACTTCAATCTTTGCCTTGTCGACCTCAATATCATTTTTCGAAACTTTATGCCCCAAGACAATTCCTTCTTTCACCATAAAGTGGCACTTTTCCCAATTAAGCACCAAGTTTGAATCTTCACATCTAGCTAATACACGGTCCAAATTTGCCAAGAAATCATCAAAGGAATCTCCAACTACACTGAAATCATCCATAAATATCTCGAGAATGTCTTCCACCATGTCGGAGAAGATCGCCATCATACACCTCTGAAACGTGGTTGGGGCATTACACAATCCAAATGGCATTCGAGAGAAAGAGAATGTGCCATAGGGACGTGTAAAGGTTGTCTTCTCTTGATCTTCCGGGGCAATGAGGATTTGATTATACCCCGAATAACCATCCAAGAAACAATAATAAGCTCTACCCGCCAATCGGTCCAACATTTGGTCCAAGAACGGCAATGGAAAATGATCCTTCCTCGTCACCTTGTTAAGCTTTCTATAATCCACACAAACTCTCCAACCCATAACAGTACGAGTAGGAATTAGCTCATTCTTTGCATTAGTGACAACTGTCATGCCACCTTTCTTGGGAACACATTGGACCGGGGAAGTCCAAGAACTATCTGAGATGGGGTAAACCACCCAAGCATCCAACCATTTTATAATCTCTTTCTTGACGACCTCTTGTATAGCCTTGATCAATCTTCTTTGATGCTCAAGTGATGGTCGAGCATTCTCCTCCAATATTATTTTGTGCATGCAAAACGTGGGGCTTATTCCCCGAATGTCATCCAAAGTCCATCCAATCGCTCGCTTCCGCATTTGTAAGACCGCCAAAGTGGCGTCAACCTGCATGTTAGTCAAGCAAGAAGAAAGAATGACTAGCAAAGTGAAATTGGGACCCAAGTACTCATACCTGAGGTGAGGAGGAAGTGGTTTCAACTCCAACACCGACGGCTCTTCAATAGATGGCTTTGTAGGAGGAGTCTTGCGGTTATCAAGATCCAATGATAGCTTCCTTGGCTCATAAGAGTACGAGCCCATACCATGTAAGGCATTCACACATTCCACATGTTCGGCATCTTCGTTGGTCTCCATGTTTAAAAGTACCGCCTCAAGTGGATCCTCGACATTGATCATGGCGCTTGTGTCATCCACTATCACCGCCGTGACAATGTCCATAAGCGAGCACACTTCGGTGCTATTTGGTTGGCGCATGGATTTGCACACATGGAAAACCACCTTCTCATCACCGACCCTAAATGTCAATTCTCCCGCTTCAACATCCACAAGAGCTTTCCCGGTAGCCAAGAATGGCCTACCAAGAATGATAGTCACCTCGAAATCAACTTCACAATCAAGAATGACAAAATCGGTCGGTAGAATAAACTTGTCAACTCTCACTAGCACATCCTCAATAATTCCCAAAGGCCTCTTCATAGAACGATCTGCCATTTGCAACCTCATTGACATTGGACGGGGTTGTCCAATACCCAAGGTTTTAAATACGGAGTATGGCATGAGATTGATACTAGCACCCAAATCACAAAGTGCTTTGGCAAAATTAGCACTTCCGATAGTACAATGGATGGTGAAGGCTCCGGGGTCTTCTAGCTTGGGAACCATGGAATTGACTATGGCACTCACTTGGTGAGTCATCGTTATCGTTTCACAATCCATCGACCTCTTCTTCATCACCAAATCCTTCATAAATTTCGCATACCCGGGCATTTGTTCAAGTGCTTCCACCAAGGGCACATTAATGGTCAAGCTCTTCATCATCTCTATGAACTTCTTTAATTGATTATATCCTTTTTGCTTTGCCAATCTTTGAGGATACGGTGGAGGAGGCCTTGGCAAGGGTGCCTTGTCCTTTGGAATAGATGGCTCAGGAATATCAATGATGTGATCCCTAGACGGGTTCACGGTATCTTGGGACTCAATCCCAGCCTCATCCTCAATTTCAATCCTCACATCATTTGTTGCAATAGGCTCAACCACACGGTCATCATTCATTTGCATGTCATCATCATTCAAATAGGCTTCCGCATCCACAACTCGATTCTCATTTGAGGCATTTACAACACCGCCTCTGTCACGCCCCAAATCGGGGAAAATGACTGGCGCCTGACCGGGTTGCCCCAGTCAAGCGGACCTGGGTGCCTTTCATTCCCACGCGTTACCCCTGTGTTGATTGTTTCTCATTAACAAAATATCTTACTAACCATGAATGATTTCACAATAAACAAATAAAACCATACGAGTGATTCATTAACAAGTTTGCAGTTTTTGCCCGACATAACATAATATATACATAAGACTGGAGTCCCACAGTTTACATGTCTATAGAGCCTCTAGGATACAAAAAAGGGAATACAATACTTGCCGGTAATAAGGCTCCGGCTATACCTTACAAAACCAAAATGAAATCTAAACAAAAGTGGCATGAACCACACAGGGCCCGAGAAAGAAAGGGGCTCACCAAAACGGGCAGTGGAAGGAGAAGGATACTACTGCCGATGAGCTGAAGTGCCTGCTACTGATCCACCTACAATCATGACACGAATGTAGCGCCCCCGGCAAAAGGGACGTCAGTACACTTGAATTGTACTGGTATGTATGGACAAACTTTGTCCCAAGTAAACTCAAGCCATTAAATTACAACAACAATTAATTAAGCCAGCCAACCATGTTTCCACATTTTCCTCATTTCAAATAATTCTCAACACAAAGCACTTTTTACGATCAACCAATCAATCACGTAAAGCACAAGTGGTCAAACAAAGGGGCAATCAGTGCCCCACAGGTTGCAAACTCTCCTGCTGTCTCCTTTCACAATTTCACATTATTGATTTTTATATCAATTTTTAATAGCGATTTCGATCTCTTTCCACCCTTATTACCCCTGACCACCCTTATTACCTCGGCCACCCTTATCACCCCAACCCACACCTTATTTCTTCATGTTGCGGCATGCAACTCGATCCCACCGTACAGTTTTAAAACACAACAAGTACAAACAGCAGATAAGGCATTTCACACAATTTCAACAATTTCAAATAAGCAACTTACAGGTTGGTTCATGTTCACAATTACTTCTCAAGCCAATATCACAACCAAGTTACAAGTGTTCCAAAATCAAGAGTATTCATACCGTATTGTTCAATGACTTACCAATCCTCAAGTGTTTCGTTTCTTTTCCATAAAGTACCATATATGCCATTATTCACAATTCTTTTACCAAATTAAACTCTCATTTTACATCACTCATAGCTCAACAACAACTTTGAATATCCAACAACAACATCAAGAATTTCACATAATTTGTCAATTTAACACGAACCAAACAAACTTCACACATATATGCGATTTCACAAGAATCAAAATTAGCCATACATACCTGGTATCGAGTTTTCTTCCGTTAACTTCCTACTTTATGCTTACCCAAGATATCCTACTCTTGCCAACCTTGTTCTTGAAGACTCTTACTTATACTCACTTCTTTTTACTAGAAATCAAGTTCAATAATCATGCATGAGTGTAAAAATTCTATTTTCAAAAGCTATTATATGCAACCCTCTCTTTACCCAATTTAAAACTGAAAATCAAAGAAAATAGTTAGGGTTTTACCTTGTAAAGATTGGGGAAGTTGAATCCTTGCCCTAGAATCCTTTGGACTAGATGTTTGGAACAATCTTTGAAGATGAAAGACTTCTCTCTCTAAAACCCCTCTATTCTCTCTCTAATTTTGGTAAGATGATATGAGAAAATAAGGGTGAAAGTTGTTATATTAAAGAAGAGATCGGGTCAAAATGTTACAAAAATCTGGGCCGGGGCGAATCTGCGATGCACTTTGCGACCGCAGAATCAACATGTGGTCCGCATAGTGACAGCAGAATGGCCTCAAAAATTACTCAAGGTCTGTTACAGAATGCGACCAATATGCGGTCCGCATTCTTGATCTGCGGTCGCAAAGTGCACCGCAGAATCATTATGCGATCGCATATCGACCGCATTTTCAACATGATTTTGGGAAACTTTCTGGTAAGCTTTGCGGCAAGAATGCGGTCCGCATAGCAGATCTGCGGTCGCATTCTTGACCGCAAAATTGACACTTTTCTGGAAAAATTAATTCTCTACATTTTTGAAACTTAAAGCATTACCAAGGGTCCGAACGAAGAATTCTATGCATTCCTAACACATTGTTCGGACCATGACACTATAGCTACTAGGTTTTATGCACAAAAATTTTACGGGGCTTTACAGCCTCCCCCCCTTAAGATCATTCGTCCTCGAATGAGGATTTTGAAATAAATGAGTTGGTTTTGAAAGACATGATATGCAACCATCAAAGTTTTGACTATCTCTTATATTTTAGAAAAAATTCGCCAGAGTTTCCTTTGTATTATGGACATATCCACCTGTCAGAGGGCCCCCGAAACACGCTACCAAACAACAATACACAAATACAACACTTTTCACAACCTGGTATACACTTTCTTACCTCAACGAATGCACATATTCTATCACATTGTTACAATTGCACATAAACTAGTCACTTCAATGAATTCTTACCTTATTTAGCCATTTTAACACACCATGTACACTAAACAAACCATTACCAATCTACACTTACTATTAGTCGTTTATTTAACACGTAAATCTTTATAAGGCTTTCATTTATCAATAACGGTTCAAGTGACCCAAGGTAACAACACATTTAACTCATTACAAAATGAAGGGGAGTTTACTAATATTAAGAGGGAAACAACTTAGACAAGATGACAGTTACTAGGAGTAGAAGGGTCACCTAATTTCTTCTAGGCTTGATCGAACAAATGGGGATACTTTTCCTTCATCTCTTTTTCCGCTTCCCATGTGGCCTCCTCAACTTGTTGACTTCGCCACAATACTTTAACAGAGGCAAATTCATTATTTCTCAACTTACGGACTTGCCTATCAAGAATGGCAACTGGAACTTCTTCATATGATAAATCTTCATTAACCTCTATAGCTTCGACTGGCATGATGGTGGATGGATCTCCAATCACTTTCTTCAACATGGACACATGGAATACCGGGTGCACTGATGACATCTCGGGAGGCAACTCTAGCCTATAAGCAACTTGACCAATCCTTTGAACAATCCGATATGGCCCGACATACCTAGGACTCAATTTCCTTTCTTTCCGAATCGCATGACTCCCTTCATAGGAGATACCCTCAAGAACACCCAATCATTGACTTGAAACTCCAAGTCCCTTCGGCGAACGTCTGCATAGGATTTCTGGCGACTCTGTGCAGTTTTCATCCTTTCCTGAATAACCTTAACTTTTTCCATGGCTTCGTACACCATATCCTGGCCCTAGCAATTCCGCTTCACCTACCTCAAACCACCCGATTGGCGACCTACATCTTCTCCCGTACAATGCCTCAAACGGGGCCATCTGAATGCTAGCATGATAGCTATTATTGTAAGCAAATTCTATCAGTGGCAAGTGTTCATCCCAATTACCTTTAAAATCTAAGACACAAGCCCGTAACATATCTTCTAGCGTCTGAATGGTCCGCTCGGCCTGACCGTCGGTCTGTGGATGGAAAGTTGTGCTGAGATTCACTTGAGTTCCCAAACCTTGCTGAAACTTCTTCCAAAAGTTAGCTGTGAACTGAGCCCCGCGATCCGAGATAATAGAAAGTGGAGTGCCATGAAGCCTTACTATCTCCTTGATGTACAACCTTGCATATTGCTCCGCAGTATCAGTAGACTTGACTGGCAGGAAGTGAGCTGATTTGGTGAGTCGATCCACTATCACCCATATTGAGTCGAACTTACACTGAGTGCGAGGTAACCCCACCACGAAATCCATATTGATCATCTCCCATTTCCACCTTGGTATTTCTATAGGCTGAGTTAATCCACCGGGCCGTTGATGCTCGGCCTTCACTTGTTGGCAGTTCGGGCATCTAGCTACAAAGCTTGCCACATCCCTTTTCATACCGTTCCACCAATAAATCTCCTTAAGATCATGATACATTTTTGTGGAACCTGGGTGTACCGAATACCTGGAAAAATGAGCCTCTGCCATTACCCTCTCCCGAAGCTCGTTCACGTCCGGAACACATAGTCTACCTTGGCACCGCAATACACCATCCTCGCTGCTGAGTACAAATGCTGAGATCTTGTTATTCATAACTGCTTCCTTCACCCGAACCAATGCTTGATCCATGAACTGTTTTTCCTTGATTTCCGCAACCAATGATGATTCTGCTCCATTATGCACCAAAACATCCCCCTCGTCTGACGCCGAGATACGAACCCCCAAACCGGCTAATTGGTAAACCTCCCGAGCCAGGGGTCTCTGATCCACACCCAAATGAGCCAAACTACCCATGGATTTTCGACTAAGAGCATCGGCTACCACATTTGCCTTCCCCGGATGGTACAATATGTTCAAATCATAGTCCTTGAGCAATTCTAACCACCGCCGCTGTCTCAGATTCAACTCTTTCTGCTTAAACAAATACTGGAGGCTCTTGTGGTCTGAAAACACATCTACATGAACCCCATAAAGGTAGTGTCGCCATATTTTCAAGGCAAACACAACAGCTGCAAGCTCCAAATCATGCATCGGATAATTCTTCTCATGGTTCTTGAGTTGCCTGGAAGCATAAGCTATAACCTTTTCGTGCTGCATTAATACACGTCCCAAACCGACTCTGGAGGCATCACAATAAACTACGAATCCCTCTGTGCCTTCTGGCAAGGCCAATACTGGTGCCGAGGTCAATCTTAACTTCAATTCTTGGAAACTTTTCTCACATGCATCGGACCACTGGAACTTAACTGCCTTCTGCGTCAGTTTTGTCAATGGGGAAGAGAGGGTTGAGAATCCCTCTACAAACCTCCGATAGTACCCTGCCAAACCCAAGAAGCTACGAATCTCTTTTGGGGTCGTGGTTCTAGGCCAATCTTTCACTGCCGCAATCTTCTGAGGATCCACCTGAATTCCCTCACTGGAAATAACATGCCCTAGAAAGGCTACGGACTCTAACCAAAACTCACATTTTGAGAACTTGGCATACAATTGATGCTGAAGAAGGGTCTGCAATGCTGCTCTGAGGTGAACGGCATGATCTTCCCTGCTCCGAGAGTAGATGAGGATGTCGTCAATGAATACAATCACAAAGGAATCTAGGAATGACTTGAAAACACGATTCATAAGGTCCATGAAAGCGGCTGGGGCATTGGTTAGCCCAAAAGACATGACCAAAAACTCGAAGTGACCATAACGAGTTCTGAAGGTGGTCTTAGGTCCCTGATTTTTAACTGGTGGTACCCAGACCGTAAATCAATCTTTGAGAAGAACTTCGCTCCATGCAATTGGTCAAACGGATCATCCACTCGAGGCAAAGGATATTTATTCTTGATGGTGACTTTGTTGAGCTGCCGATAATCAATACACATTCGAAGTGACCCATCCTTCTTTTCTGACAAAGAGAACCGGAGCACCCCATGGCGACACACTCGGTCGTATGAACCCTTTCTCTAATAAATCCCTTTAACTCCCTTAACTCTACTAGCGCCATTCTGTATGGTGGAATGGATATTGGCTGAGTATCCGGCAATACATCGATCCCAAAATCAATCTCCCTATCCGGCGGAATGCCTGGAAGCTCATCCGGAAACACTTCAGGAAATTCATTCACAATTGGCACGGACTCGAGGGTAGGCACCTCTGAGGTGGTGTCCGTTACCCGAACCAAATGATAGATACACCCTTCTTAATCATCTTCGAAGCCTTAAGGTAGGAAATAAACCTACCCCTTGGCACTACACCATTTCCTCTCCATTCAATAACTGGCTTAGTTAGGGAACTCGAGCCTCATAACTCTCGTCCGATGGTCAAGTTTGGCAAAGCATGAGTAGAGCCAATCCATCCCCATAATTACATCAAAATCAACCATCCCAAGCTCAATAAGATCGGTTGTGGTAACACGACCACTCACCGTAACAAAACAATTTCTATAGACTCGTGAGGCTGTAATAGAATCACCAACCGGAGTCGACACAGAGAATGGCTCACGAAGTTGTTCGGGTTCTATCCCAAAACTTGAAGCAACGAATGGAGTAACATAAGACAAGGAGGACCCTGGATCAATAAGGGCATAGCAATCAATAGTCTGAACAGACATGATACCTGTAACAACATCTGGAGAAGCCTCGGCATTTTGGCGGCCACTCAATGCATAGAATCGGCTAGGTCCACCCCTACCCCGAGCTCCACCCCTAGCTGCACCACGCCCCGCTGATGCTGGAGTACGCGCTGATGATGTAGCAGCTGAAGAACCGGATGACTGAGCAGATCCCCTACCTATATCCTGACGGGGTGCACGACAGTCCCGCTGAATGTGACCTCTCACCCCGCACCCGAAGCACACTGGAAGGTCAAGGTAGCAAGTCTCTATATGAAATCTCCCACACTTGGGGCATGTAGGTCTCCCCTGCTGC
The DNA here is from genome assembly GCA_032618575.1 of Nicotiana noctiflora. Classification (NCBI taxonomy): domain Eukaryota; kingdom Viridiplantae; phylum Streptophyta; class Magnoliopsida; order Solanales; family Solanaceae; genus Nicotiana; species Nicotiana noctiflora. The sequence continues at coordinate 103,254 of JASVEL010005717.1, forward strand.
TGGGATCTCACCCCAGGACGACCAGACTGACGAGACCTCCTGCTGTCTGAACCGGGTCTCGAGTAACTACCCTGCTGATGACTGTACATAGATGGCGGTGCACTCGCGGAGGACCGAGCATATGACCGGGATGGCCCCGATGACCCTTTCCCTCTGGAAGAGATCTCCATGAATGACTCATTGACCGGGCCCCGTTGCTACTTTCTCTTTTCGCACGAATCTTCAATTTCCCGGCCTCTATGGCCCGAGCAAACCCCACGATCCTCCCATAGTTCATATCCGAGTGCAAAGCTGCCGTGACGGCCTCATTCACTACCAAAGGGCTAAGGCCCCGAACAAACCGTCGAACCCGGGCATCCATGGTCGACACTAAATGAGGAGAGTACTTGGACAACCTTACGAACTCCATGTGATACTCCCAAACACTCATACTGCCCTGTTTGAGGACCTCGAACTCCGTGGCACGGGCTGCCATTGCCTCAGTAGGTAAGAAGTGGTCCATAAATGCATCCACGAACTCATCCCATCTGGCTGGAGGGCTCCCTTCCTCACGGGAATCCTCCCACATTTCGAACCATGAACGTGCCGCTCCCTTCAGCCTGTACGAGGCCAACTCTACCCCTTCTATATCTGTAGCCTTCATCACTCTGAGGGTCTTCTATATCTCGTCAAGGAAATCCTGTGGGTCAGCCTCTGGATCGGTACCTGAGAATTCTGGAGGGGCCAACCGCAAGAACTGATGGACTCTGGAGCCGGAGGAATCTCCCTGTCCGCTGGAGGATGCAGGGGCATCATGGGATCTCTGGGCCTGGGCGGCCACTAACTGTGTTAACATATGAATAGCTCCCCTAAGATCCTCATTAGAGATACCAGAGCCCGAAGCGGGAACTGTATCTGAGTCAGGAACACCGGCAGGAGGAATGGTGGCATCCTCTGCCGTAGCTGGAATAGGGACACTTGGGTTTTGAACAGGTGGACCAGGCAAATTCAGGACTGGTGGGTCATTCTCTCCCACAGCATCGGGTACATGATTAACAGCCGTACTTGGGCCGGCATTGGCCCCAAGGCCGAGTCTAGCCTTCTTCTTAGGCGCCATATTCTGAAAATTTGGGAACAAGGCGCGAATTAGACACAAATATTTCCACATTGTACTTTACCGCACGATATAGATTAACAAAGAAGTAGGTAAATTCCTAAATGCCCGTGTAGCCCCCAACTTATCTGATGTGGTCGACAACACACCGATAAGAAGGGCACTACTAGACACGGCTCCGAGACATCCTAGGACACTTTAAAACCTTAGGCTCTGATACCAAGTTTGTCACGCCCCAAATCGGGGAACATGACCGGCGCCTGACCGGGTTGCCCCAGTCAAGCGGACCTGGGTGCCTTTCATTCCCACGCGTTACCCCTGTGTTGATTGTTTCTCATTAACCAAATATCTTACTAACCATGAATGATTTCACAATAAACAAATAAAACCATACGAGTGATTCATTAACAAGTTTGCAGTTTTTACAACGCCCGACATAACATAATGTATACATAAGACTGGAGTCCCACAGTTTACATGTCTACCGAGCCTCTAGGATACAAAAAGGGGAATACAATACTTGCCGGTAACAAGGCTCCGGCTATACCTTACAAAACCAAAATGAAATCTAAACAAAAGTGGCATGAACCACACAGGGCCCGAGAAAGAAAGGGGCTCACCAAAACGGGCAGTGGAAGGAGAAGGATATTACTGCCGATGAGCTGAAGTGCCTGCTACTGATCCACCTACAGTCATAACACGAATGTAGCGTCCCCGGCAAAAGGGACGTCAGTACACTTGAATTGTACTGATATGTATGGACATACTTTGTCCCAAGTAAACTCAAGCCATTAAATTACATCAACAATTAATTAAGCCAGCCAACCATGTTTCCACATTTTCCTCATTTCAAATAATTCTCAACACAAAGCACTTTCTACGATCAACTAATCAATCACGTAAAGCACAAGTAGTCAAACAAAGGGGCAATTAGTGCCCCACAGGTTGCAAACTCTCCTGCTGTCTCCTTTCACAATTTCACATTATTGATTTTTTATATCAATTTTTAATAGCGATTTCGATCGCTTTCCACCCTTATTACCCCTGACCACCCTTATTACCTCGGCCACCCTTATCACCCCAACCCACACCTTATTTCTTCATGTTGCGGGGCGCAACCCGATCTCACCGTACAGTTTTAAAACACAACAAGTACAAACAGCAGATAAGGCATTTCACACAATTTCAACAAGTTCAAATAAGCAACTTAGAGGTTGGTTCATGTTCACAATTACTTCTCAAGCCAATATCACAACCAAGTTATAAATGTTCCAAAAATCAAGAGTATTCATACCGTATTGTTCAATGACTTACCAATCCTGAAGTGTTTCGTTTCTTTTCCACAAAGTACCATATATGCCATTATTCACAATTCTTTTACCAAATTAAACTCTCATTTTACATCACTCATAGCTCAACAACAACTTTGAATATCCAACAACAACATCAAGAATTTCACACAATTTGTCAATTTAACACGAACCAAACAAACTTCACACATATAGGCGATTTCACAAGAATCAAAATTAGCCATACATACCTGGTATCGAGTTTTCTTCCGTTAACTTCCTACTTTATGCTTACCCAAGATATCCTACTCTTGCCAACCTTGTTCTTGAAGACTCTTACTTCTACTCACTTCTTTTTACTAGAAATCAAGTTCAATAATCATGCATGAGTGTAAAAATTCTATTTTCAAAAGCTATTATATGCAACCCTCTCTTTACCCAATTTAAAACTGAAAATCAAAGAAAATAGTTAGGGTTTTACCTTGTAAAGATTGGGGAAGTTGAATCCTTGCCCTAGAATCCTTTGGACTAGATGTTTGGAACAATCTTTGAAGATGAAAGACTTCTCTCTCTAAAACCCCTCTATTCTCTCTCTAATTTTGGTAAGATGATATGAGAAAATAAGGGTGAAAGGTGTTAAATTAAAAAGAGATCGGGTCAAAATGTTACAAAAATCTGGGCTGGGGCGAATCTGCGGTGCACTTTGCGACCGCAGAATCAACATGCGGTCCGCATAGTGACCGCAGAATGGCCTCAAAAATTACTCAAGGTCTGTTACAGAATGCGATCAATATGCGGTCCGCATTCTTGATCTGTGGTCGCAAAGTGCACCGCAGAATCATTATGCGATCGCATATCGACCGCATTTTCAACATGATTTTGGGAAACTTTCTGGTAAGCTTTGCGGCAAGAATGCGGTCCGCATAGAAGATCTGCGGTCGCATTCTTGACCGCAAAATTGACACTTTTCTGGAAAAATTGATTCTCTACATTTTTGAAAATTAAATCATTGCCAAGGGTCCGAACGAAGAATTCTACGCATTCCTAACACATTGTTCGTACCATGACACTATAGCTACTAGGTTTTATGCACAAACATTTTACGGGGCCTTACAGCCTCTTCCACTCCTAGTTGTCACAGCCAACACATAATTGTTCCCTCCCTTCGGGTTCACCACCGTGTCACTTGGTAGTGCACCTTTAGGTCGGGAGTTCAAAGATTGAGAAAGTTAGCCGATTTGCACTTCCAAATTCCGGATTGAGGTATTATGAGAAGCTAGTTGGGCATCCGAATCTTGATTCTTTTTCATCATTTGCTCGAACATGACTTCAATGCGACCCATATCATTGCCCGAAGAACTTGATCCTTGTGAATCGAAAGGGGGTGGATTGTTGGGTTGTTGGTACATAGGAGCTCTTTGAAAACCTTGCCCCCGATTGTTATGATTGCCACTATTGTTCCACCTGCCTTGATTGTTATTGTTCCCTCAATTGTTATTGTTGCCACTCCAATTGCCACCACTATTTCCTTGATTGTTCCAATTATTGCCTTGATTGTTCCACTCTCCACCATCATTCCTATTGTTGTTATTATTCCAATTACCTCTTCCTTGATTGTTTCCCCAATTGCCTTGGGAACGCCATTGTTGGTTGTTTTGATTTCCTCTATTGCCTTGGAAATTGTTCACATATTGACAATCTTCATCTTGATCATCAAAGCCATCATTAGAAAATCCTCCATCATTGTTGTTCTCATTTTGATCATATTGGCTTTGTTGCGCTTGTTGCCCTCTATTCCTTCTTTTCAACATTGACACATTCTCCATAGAATTCACTTGGCGTGGATTTTGCACTTGTTGAAGTTGAGATTTTGCCAATTAATTCATGGTTGTAGTGAGCTCGGCAATGGCTTGTCCATGGTCATGCAACTCTTTATGTAGATGAATAACATTTGGATCTTCTTGAGGTACATTCGCCCGACTTTGCCATGCCGATGAAGTGTCGGCCATTTGATCCATTACTTCACATGTTTCCTCCAAAGATAACTTCATGAAATTTCCTCCCGCTAATTGGTTCACAATGCATTGGTTCACCGTGTTGATCCCCCTATAGAAAGTTAGTTGAACCATAGCATCGGTCATTTCATTGTTAGGGCACTCTTTCACCATAGTCCGATATCTCTCCCAATTTTCATGCAACGGCTCTGTTGGTTCTTGCTTGAAGGCTAGAATCTCATCTCTCGATGCCGCCATATGAGTCGGGGAAAAGAACATGGCAATGAACTTATCCGCCAATTCGTCCCATGTAGTGATTGAATGATTCGGCAACCTCTCCAACCAATCTAGCGCCTTACACCTCAATGAGAAAGGGAAAAGCCGCAACCGCAAAGCATCTTCGGACACATTGGTTTGTTTGCTTCCCCAACAAGTATCTACGAACCCCTTAAAGTGCTTGTAGGCATTTTGATTGGAAGCGCCCGTAAAATACCATCTTTGCTCCAATAATGTCAGCATCGCATTTGTAATTTGAAAGTTCCCCGCCCGGATTCGGGGAGGAACAATGGCACTAGCATATCCTTGATTTGTCATTGCTCTTGGTGCAACCCTTGGCGGTGGCGGAGGAGGGTCTGGAATTTAGTCATGTTGATTAGCATTAGCATTTCGAGCCCTCGGTGGTAAATTTTGTACCGGAAAATCATCTTGCTCAAGATCCTCTACCTCCTCCCCCGCCATGGCATCGCCAAGGGGAAGATTTGCATTTGCCGCCATTTGTACCTATTAAGATTGAATCACGAAAATTAGTAAAAGAAGGAAAGAAAAAGCAAAACACAACACTAGCAACGCAATTAATCAACACCGCTTAACTCCCCCGGCAACGGCGCCAAAAAGTGATCGTCGCAAACTCAACCCGAAGGTATGAGCGGGCACTACTACTCTTACCCGAATAGCGGTTCGGGGTTAATTCCTTAGGGAGTTAGATTTTTGGAGTGAATAATTATGTTGCACTAGAATTGCGTTTTGGCTTCTAGTTTATCTTCAAACATTTTTGGCATTTTCAATGTATAAACTATTGTATCTACTACTATTGTGTTGTCTAAATTATGCTAAGGTTATTTTTAATTATGATTTGCTAATGGGAAAGGGGACTAGGGAAGTAGATTATACCTAGGTGGAATAACTAATGGGTATCGAAATTCAACGCTAATATGATGCATGGGATATTTGGGTAGCCGTTGCTCTGTGCATTCATTCTCACACCTCTCGGTAGAGAGAACAATTTCGCCCAATTGACTCTCTCGAGACCAATTGGGTAGGCTAATTTGCCCAAGCAACTTTAGGCTCAAGTTGGGTAATTACTCTCTCGAGGTTTATACCCGTTACTTGGGACTACCATTCTCATGGGTCCATTCCAAGTTCTTGTTGGGATTGATTGAGAGGTTTTAGACTTTCTTTCTCAAGTAGAGACCAAACCCACAAAAATAGATTTCATGTTTGCAACCACAAAATCCCAATTAAATACATTCAATCAACCCAAAACCAATCACCCATAATCATTCTAGCATTTAATAATCTAACCCATCAATTACCCACACTAGAGTTGGGCTACAACCCTAGCTATGGGTTTAGCTAGCCATAGAAATTAAAGAAGATGAAGAAATTGAAGCTAAAATTGACATAGTAATTAATTGGAAATGAAATCTAATGTTAATCTAGTACAAAATTTCCCAAAATAGGCGTATACAAGTTCCTCACGAGCTCAGCCGTCACCGTGTATTGTCAAACATAACCTAAAAAGGAAAAAGAAGTTATTTATACTACCCTAAAATTTCTGGACAAAAATGCCCCTGCAGGACTCACGTCGACCGCACACTTTTGTCGTGCGGCCGCGTAGGGTAATTTGGGTTGCTGAAGGTCTGTTGTTGGAACAGGTACGTGGACCGCATACATTTGTCATGCAGCCGCGTGTGTACAGTAACGTGGATCGCACACTTTTGTCATGCGGGCGCACTGCATAAATTCCTTGCAAGCACAGTCTCTGATCCTTTACCCACACGGGCCGCACTGATATGGCACGCGGCCGCGTGGGGCTTGTCCCTTAAACAATTCCTGCTCTGGTCTTCTTCATCGCGGACCGCATAATTTTGGACGCAGTCCGCGTGTGTTTTGTCTGCATTTTTAGGCTTCTCTGATCTTCTCCTGTGCGGCCGCACACCAAATCAGTGCAGTCCACGCAGATAGTGCTTGAACTCTGAGTGTCTCTGAACCATCCTGTGCGGCCGCACACCAAAACAGTGCGGTCCACACAAGCTTCCTTGAAGTCCTTCTTCTCTTCGTTGATGCTTTGCCGGCTTCACTTCTTTTTGAGCCGCTTTGATGATATTCCTCCTTTTTTTCGTACAAACCTGCAAAATAGCGCACTTGTAAGTAATTCAAAGCCTTTTAATCACATTTTATGCAAAAAGCTAAGGTAAGAAAGGGTTTAAAATCATGCAAAATTCCTATTTATCACTTGCCTCCACCAAAGTGTCATAGCATGTGTTCAAGAAAGCCCAACTAACTTCAACGGTGGTTGTATTGTCAAGAGCTTTGTAATCTCTTCGCAATGCTCACTTTGTAACTATTCCTTCTCACTTAAGACTACATCATAGGAAGCCTGTAATGAGGCAAGTGAACTATCAAAAAATCGAACTCTATTAGAAGTCACTCGGAGATCTTCTTGAGCTTGGGTGAGCGTTTGAACAAGCTCACCGGCATAAACTTTTTTCTGCTTGACCTTTAAATTCCTCAGTGGCTTTAGAAAGTTGTTCAGCAAATAAAGACTCAATAAGATTTTAGCCTTACTCGCCTGATTAGAAGATACTTTCTCAACCGCTAGTTCCGCTGCCATAACTTTTAATTGTTGTTCTAAGGTACAATTATCTTCCTCTAAAACCTTCATTTCGAGTTGAAGACCATCGTACTACTCTTTTCAATTGTCTGCTTTAGTGTAATAGTCATTCATCAACTGCTCTGTGTGAACAATCCTTTTCATCATCTACGTACAGATGAGATTGATCTACACAATGAAAAAACAAAAATATGATACTAGTAAAAGAGAAATCACGTAAAAAAGATAAGGTTTATACCTTTAAAGATAAATGCACAATATCATTCATCCATGTTAGAGAGTTGTGACTTCCCAGTTCAGACTTCTCAATTGGGCCAATCAATGGTTTCAGCCACACGTCAGCTTGGCCTGATTTCTTCAATAGATTACCATCTACAGGAATATCAATATTGCCCTACTGCTACTAGAGGAACCAATTTTATCATAGGAAGTTGTGGCAGTAAGAACAGTCGATGAATTCAAAATAGCCACGGGCGGAGCAATGATAGCAACAGATACGGGCAATTGAGATTCAATTGGAGCAGACATAGGAAAGGATACAAGAAGTGCTTTCTCACTAAAAAAAAACCAAAGCTTTCTTCATCAAATCCACGAGAAAAAAGCTATTCAATAGAGTAAGGCGTCTCTTCATTAGAACTCGCTAAAGTAGCACTATCAGGCTCGAACATGGGAATAGAACGAGGGAGAGGAGCAGCTTCATCATCTGAATGACCCGTCTTCTAGCTTATGGATTATGAACAAACCTCCATTAAGTACATCAATATAGCTACATTGAAAAGGTATTGAAACGATTTTACATGGATGAAGCATATCCATTAAGTAATCCGATGATTGTTCGATCACTTGATGTGAATATGGGTCCATTTTGACCTCAAGAAGAGAATGAAGAGCTACTTGGTTCTTAAGTACCATATCTTAGTACAATTGGTGCACTAATATATCTTGCTAATACTACAAGGGCTGACATACCATTTTCAGTTAATGGCTTAGCAATATATAGCTCTCCTCCCACAAGGAGATATTGGAATGGAATCAAACACATATTGAGGTATCTAAAAGGAACTACCGATATGAGCTTATTTGATGGTAATAATTGCAGTCCCGATCTTGTTGGTTATGCTGATACAGGCTATTTATCTGACCCACATAAGGATCGATCTCAAACATGTTATGTGTTTACCTGTGGAGTCACTGCCATATCTTGGCGATCGACTAAGCAATTAATTGTGTCTACTTCATCTAATCATGCTGAGATAATTTCTATTTATGAAGCAAGTCGAGAATGTGTGTGGTTGAGGTCTATAATACATCTTATTCGAGACAAATGTGGTTTGAAATGTGACAAACTACCCATGATTTTGTATGAAGATAGTGCAGCATGCATAGTCCAACCGAAGGGAGGATTCAGAAAAAAAGATAGGAAAAAGCACATTTCACCAAAGTTATTGTTCACATATGATCTTCAAAAATGGTAATATTAATGTGCAACAAATTCGTTCAAGTGATAATATGCTGATTTGTTCACAAAATCTCTATCAACGTCAACCTTCAAGAAGCTAGTGCACAAGATTGGGATGCCAATGCTCAGGTATGTGAAATGATGCTTTCACCAAGGAGAGTTTAATACGTGTTGCATTCTTTTTCTCTTACAAGGTTTTGTCCCACTAAATTTTTCTTGCAAGGTTTTTAACGAGGCAACCAAAATGCATATTGTCAGATATGTGTACTCTTTTTTCTTTACTACTTTTTTTTTATTAGATTTTATTTTAGTTAAGGTTTTAACGAGACATGTTACTTATTGAGTAGACATTCAAGGGGGAGTGTTAAGAATTGAATTGTAATTAGAGTGAATATCTATCTTTTAGAGAGTTTTGCTTTGTGGCTAAGTCATTTTTCCCTTATAAATAGAGGGGTCTTACCCTATTGGAAATTATCCCAAAATTCAATAAGAATTACTATCCCTTTCTCTGCAATATTATTTTTCTACTTTTATTGTTTTATTACACTATACAATTTTTAGGACTATTTTATGTTAACATGAATCCTTGCTGCTTATTCAAATAGTACTTTGAGTTCGACATTTTACCTATTTGGAATATATCCAACTTTTGGTTATTAAATACTTTAAGCTGTGTAAAAATTATAATATTAATTTAGGACTTTAAAATTAACTAGTTTCACTTTATCTGAATTGAATTGAAAGATTCTTTTATTATTCAAATTGTAACCATTTTTTTGTGTGTCAAATTTGCCACACATAAGCTATAACTCAAAAGTAAAAATACTCATTATATTTGAAAAATTAAAAGTAATACTGAATTATTAATATAAGTTTCTCTTGAAATTTTACATAACAAAGTCAACTGATTTTACATTGGACAACATTATCATTTAATTATTGTTATAATGTTTCGAAATCACCTAAAATTTTGAATTTTAACCTTTTTCTTATTTGAACTTTATAAAATATCATAATATTTCGACTTCAAAATCAACTTATTTTACCATTTCTAAGTGTCCTTATTTAAAGCCAGTTATTATTAAAGTTAAATTGAATTATATGATTCTTTTATTATCAAAACGTTTAAAATTAAGTATTCGAATTTCCACCATTTTTTGTCATATTCGCACGACTTTAAAGATACTAGAAAATAGGCACACAGAAGCTAAAGTAAAATGCTAATTAATCTTCTATTTCTTTCATCAACTATAGTTTTTTCTTGAAATTGTAAAGAATATTAAAATTTATTGTTTAGCAAATAATTTGTCGAAGTATTTTCTTCTGTGTCATACTTAAAAGGTAGGACTCTTGAAAAGTATCTTAAAACTCTATGGGTTGGATGTTCATGGTGAAACTATAAAGTAAGTATGGTAATTTATAAAATTTAACTGATAGTATTGTAAAATTAGAACAAAGTCCTAAGATGAATATATTAAATGATAATTGAAGACTTCTATGAGGCAGAGTCCGAATTGAGTTAACTATATAGGATCAACATTCATTAATTTCAGAAGCTTATATTTTTTTTAATAATTGAAACAAAAACTTTAAATAATATTTATTTATATTACTCATTGAGACGAGGTACAACTTTCATAAATGGGCAAACTTATAATTTAAGTGACTTTTCTATTATTTAGGATTTTAAAATTAATTAAAATTTTGCATATTCAATCTTTCATTATTAAACTCTGTGAGAAATCATAATATTTAGTAATTTAATTATTTATTAATGGTTTACAATATATAAATTATACTGATTAAATACGACATTTGTACCATACTCAGAAAATTAAGATGACAACGATTTTATACGTGCATTCAATTGATTTCTTATTAACTTGAAATAAGGAGAAGTAAAATCACATATTAACTTAAAAATTGTTTAATACAATAACGTATAATTAAAATTGTTTCAATGCAAAACAAATAAATATAAATTCTAAAAATTCTTATTTTAATTATATAAAATAATTAACCCATGTTCAGTAAAGCACTCAAAAATTAAATAGCAAATTTAATCGAACTCAAACCTAAGTATATTGTTAGAGTGCCAAAATTTATACTAATGTTGGTTGATTTTTTATCATTTAAAATTCATATTCAATAAAAATGTTTAAATATTTTTGTATTTAGGACTTTAAAACTAATTAAAATTTTGCTTTTTAAAAAAAATATTGAACGATGTAAGGAGTAAAAATATTTAGGACTTTAAAATAGATTATATAATAAAATTAAAATGGCTAAAATGTGTGTACACACTCAATAGATTCAATAACTTTTATAATATCCTATTAAGTTTTCGTATTTTGGTAATGTTTTTTCTTTTGCCAATGCATATTTCGACAAAGTTACGTAAATCATAACAAAAAAAATCTTTTTTATTTCAACAACTAAAACTTCTTTATATGGGCAATATTAAAACATGTGAAAGGAGATAAATCGAGAAAACATAATATAATTTTTAAATTTATGTTATTTGACAAATATTTAGTAATAAAATTATAGCTAATTAATCTTTTTTATATTTTTTGGAATGAGTTTGATAAAAGCTTTTAAAAAAATATTCTGTCAAAAATTGTTAAATCTTCCATACTTTCCGCTGCTATCCTAATCCTCCTAATACTAGGAAACATTCCTCCTCTATAAATATTGTATCCACCCGCATACAATTTTGCAAACCATAGTTTCTTTATCAATTTGCTCTTTCTTGCTTTGCTTCAATGGGGAGCAGCCATCGTTTGTTTCTCTTGGTATTACTCTTTACTTGTCTTGTTCATCATGTTGTTCCGTCGTCTTTCACCGAGGCCAAAGAAACTGTTGGTCCCTTTAACTCCATATACACTTTCGGAGATTCTTCATCATCAGCTGCAGATCATGTTGCTGCAACACTCAGTTTGCCTTCTCCCCAACCATACACTCAACGAGGCACCGAGTTCTTCGAGTCTGGCCTGAGTTTTGCGACGCCCGGAGCGACTTTCATGAAGCCCTTTTTCTTCCTCAAAAATGGCATCCCAGCGCCTCCGCAGTCACATGACCTATCTCAGATTTCCACCTTCATGAGGTTCTTCTATGAAGATTGCTTCTCTTTTCATGACTGCGGCAGAAATAACAAGGTTCTTCCGAAGGCGCTCATCTTTATGGATCAACCCGGCATCAATGATTACAAGCATGCCTTCTTACATGGAAAATCTATTTCTGAGGCGTCCCTTCTCGTCCCTGAAGTGGTGGAGACTATTAAGAATTCGATAGAAAGACTCATCAATGAAGCTGGAGCCAAAACTCTCATGGTTTCTGGAATTCTACCCGTGGGCTGCTTTCCTGGTTTTAGGACTCTGTTTCCCGAGGGCGATTCAATTGACAAAAACAGATGCCATAAGGGATTGAATATGTTTTCCAAGCTTCACAATGATCACCTATGGCAAGCAATTCTGGAGCTGCGTTTAAAATACCCTGGTGTTCACATCATATATGCAGATTACTACAAAGCATTCATGGCTGTTCTTAAAAATCACGCGTTCCTGGGATTCAAGACGAAGACTTTGATGAAGGCATGTTGTGGAAGTGACAACGGTCCATTCAATTTTGATGCACAGAAGCAGTGTGGAGAGGAAGGAGTAGCTGTATGTTCTGAAAGGGCTTCATATTTATATTGGGATGGATTTCGATTGACACCCGAGGCTTTGGAGAACCTGATGGATACGCTGTTCAGCAAAAAAGGATTTGTATTCCCAGAATTGACGGTTGGAGAAGAAACAGCAGCAGCAGTAACAAGGCGTCATTCCAGGATTCTTGCACGAGTTGGAGACATATCTTCTGTTATTAAGCATTTACTCATCGTCTAAGATAGTTTTCTTCAATTCAATAACATCGGATATTTTTTGTAATTTGTTTGATTCAAAGAGCAGATTCATATTGCTTCATATGTACAGGGGAATGCCCTTTTAGCTTCTGTAACAATTAACGATTCTTTTGATTCACACCAAATAAAAGTATCCTGATTTAGTTCAAATGTTTTTATAAAGATTACTTATGTGTTTGTTACCTAGTTTATCTTGTTTTGACTTTCAACCTTTATTTCTAAGCCTGGAAGTAACATAAAAAGGTTTTACATAGTTGTATGATCCATTTGCAGAATCACTACCTGTTGAAAGAGTAAGTATTGCTTAGTGTTCAACATCTGAAGGATACTGAACCTATGGATTTCTCATAAAGTTTTTGTGGGAAATCCTTTGATGGAGTGCAATGGAATTCTTTTCTTGAAATGCTATATCCAGATACATGTTTCAGTCATATTTTTCTGTTATATGTTGACTCCCTACTGTTGATCATCCTGTTAGTAGTACTAGCTTGTAATATAATATCATTGAGAAAGCTTTTATGTCTATCAGAATGTCATGGAGTTTCTAAGTTGTCCGATTAGTTCAACCGTTTTTAATGGATTTTTGAGCTTTGGGAATATGGAAGCTTAAAGAGCAACTCCATGATCAAGAATATCAGACTTTTCTTGGTGACCTGATGGGCGGTTCATGAAGATTGAAGCTTCCAAATGGAGTAACAACGAGTGCACAGACTCGATACTTGGCAAGTGTGATAAGGAAATATGGGAAGGAAGGATGTGCTGATATTACGACAAGGCAAAATTGGCAGATTCGTGGAGTTGTACTGTCTGATGTGCCCGAGATACTAAAGGGACTAGCAGAAATTGGGTTGACCAGTAGGAAATCCTCTTGCTGGAATTGATCCAGAAGAAATAGTAGACACTAGGCCTTACACTAATTTGCTCTCCCAATTTATCACTGGCAATTCACGAGGAAATCCCGCAGTTTCTAACTTGTAAGTCTCTTGCATACAGTATTCCTATTCATATGTTTTCCTATGCGTTGATAGTGCTATATTCATTAACTTGTGAATGTGGTATTGTATTTAACTTATATACACTGGAATGGTAAACTTTCGTACATATTTTAGCATGTTGTAGGAGGTAACGAGCCTTATATTCTAGGTTATTAATCTCACTTATTATAAGACAGATACCAATAATATTTTTCAGGTGAATTATATTGTTCATTAACATTATCAGCGTCTAGAAGTTAAACTCTTAACATTTACCTATTGACGTAAGACACGTCTGTTGCGTTCAGTTTTTCCATACTTGATTCCCTGTAAATCAGTCAATGTGGTGTATAACCTAGAATAACCCTCCCTCCCCTGCACACACACACTGAGAATCAAAATGAGAGTTTCTCCTTTCATAGCTTTCCCCTGATTTTCAAAAGAGGGAGGAACTCTCTGATGTAGTTATGTTTGTACCAATCTTCATGATAACAATTGTGAAGAATGGAATTATTCATTTGATAGTGAAAGAGAATTTGACTTATGATCCTGTTATTGAGGCGATGAAATATTTTGATGTTATTTTAGGCCAAGGAAGTGAAATCCGTGTCTAGTAGGCTCTCATGATATTTATGATCATCCCCATATCTATGATCTCGCGTACATGCCTGCCACGGAAGACGGGCGAATTGTCGAGATTGTAAATCACAAATTGCAAGTCTTGACTAATATTATTATCAAGGGACCATGCAAGTCCTAAAGCAGCACATTTACAAGTTAGAGCAGAGGAAGAAGAGGAAGAAGAAAAGAGAGCATTGGAAATGGCTAGCACTGATGAGCTCATTGAGCCTTAAACCTGCAACTTTCAGTGTTGAGAAGACAGCAGTGAAAGGACTGCCATCACTTGCTAGGTCTTCTTCTTCCTTCAGAGTTCAAGCCAGTGGTGTCAAGAAGCTTAAGACTGACAAGCCTTACGGTATATTCCATCTGTAGTGTTTCCTTTTATTCCGTGTCAAAAAGAATAATTTTTTTCCTTATTTAGAAACAGTTTACCTTTATGTAATGATTTATAGTCACACAAAATATATGTGATTCATTTTATATTACAAATTCAAAAGTCTTTTTTTTTAACTCTGTATTCACTCAAATGAGTTCACATAGTTTGAAAAGGAGAGAGTATATTTCTTCCTTCGATTCTTGCGACGTCCATTTTAACTTGAAGTTTTAACTTATATACATCAATAATTTTATAGCTTTTAGCCTTTTACATTATTAGTGCAATTTTATCTATTGTAATAGGTCATTTATCATGTTTTACATCTTACTGATCCATGTTTGCAGTTAAAGTTACTTCTACTTAGATCTTGTGGATCTTTATACAAATAGACTGCCGGAGTCATTGTTTACTTTATCTAGGCGGATATATAGATTATATACTGACTATATAAAAAATTCACCAATTAATTTTAGTTAAGCCGGCTATTTAAATTAATTCTTCTAGATCTTTTAAGTGACCTAAAAGTAAAAAAATTATTTATTAATATATATTGGTCAATCTCTTAAAAAGGTCCAGCGCCTCCGCAGTCACATGACCTATCTCAGATTTCCACCTTCATAAGGTTCTTCTATGAAGATTGCTTCTCTTTTCATGACTGCGGCAGAAATAACAAGGTTCTTCCGAAGGCGCTCATCTTTATGGATCAACCCGGCATCAATGATTACAAGCATGCCTTCTTACATGGAAAATCTATTTCTGAGGCGTCCCTTCTGGTCCCTGAAGTGGTGGAGACTTTTAAGAATTCAATAGAAAGACTCATCAACGAAGCTGGAGCCAAAACTCTCATGGTTTCCGGAATTCTACCCGTGGGCTGCTTTCCTGGTTTTAGGACTCTGTTTCCCGAGGGCGATTCAATTGCCAAAAGCAGATGTCATAAGGG